>PVJH01007556.1:0-91846 GCA_004026705.1 Nesogale talazaci | reverse complement strand
GTGAAAACTGGAAAATGAACGAGGAAGACCAAAGAAGAATGGGAACATGAATTCTGTTATTGGAGAAGACTATTGAGAATACCATGAATCGTCAGAAGAACAAACAAATCTATCTTGGACCAAGTACAACCAGAATATCCCTCAGAAGCAAGGCTGGTGAAACTTTATCTCATCACATGTACCTTGGGCATATTATTAATGTCTAAGGTCATATTCTTTACAGAAGTATTATCTATCTAACTATCCATTTATATCCAGAATATGGCTCACACAGTGTAGAAGCAGGCAAATGAGTCTGGGGCATTTTCAAGACTGTGGATCAGATGTTACACTAGAGGCTTCTCCTAATTCTTTTTATTATTGAGTCTGAATGCAAGATCAGCAGGAAGATGGCAGGCTTGTGGCTACTGAAGTAAATGAACCCAAGTCAGTGGGTCAGATGGTGGGTTGCTGATGACTCCCGGGATTGGTAGGCCACATGGCAAGCCACTGGCTCAACTCCAAAGAACTGAAGATGGGTGAGCTAGATGTAGAATCCAGATCCAGGAAAACAAGTTTTGCACAGTGTTAGCTAATATTGGAAGTAGACACATACCTCTGAGGAAATTTCCTTTTAATTGCCTGGATTAGGGCCATGATCTGAGTAAAGATATTGCATCCTGTTGTAACCAGTTGATTGGCTGTTCATTGCAGATCCCATTGTGGAGGTGATTACACTCTGTCTGACCATGTCCTGGGGCGTTGTTGTTGTTGTTGTTGTTCTTATTAGGTGCCCTCGAGTTGATTCTGAGTCATAGCAACCCATGTACCACAGAACAAAACAGTGCCTAGTCCTGTGTCAACCTTACAATTGTTCTTAGGTTTGAGTCCTTTGCTGTAGCCACTATATCAATGTATCCTGTTAATGACCTTTCCCTTCTTTGCTGCCTCTTACCTTTGCCAATCGTGATGTCTTTTTTCAGGGTCTCCTGGTCTCTTCTGACAATATGATCAGAATACATTAGGTAAAGACTCACCATCCTTGTCTCTAAGAAGTATTCTGGCTGTACTTCTTCCAAGACAGATTTGTTTGTTCTTTTGACAATCATGATATTTCCAATATTCTTTGCCAACACCATTGTTCAAATGCATCGGCTCTTCTTTTGTCCTCCTTATTCGGTGTTCAACTTTTACATGCCAATGCGTAAAGTCCATTATGGCTTGAGCAAGAGTCACCTTAGTAGCATCCATGCTTTTCATCACTTTAAAGAGGTCTGGTCCAGTTGATTTATCTGTCCATGAACATTGATTATGGACCCAATAAAGATGAAATCCCTTAAAAATTCAATCCTTTCTCCATATATCATGATGTTTCCTATTGGTCCAACTAGGTAGAGTTGGGTTTGTTTGCTTTTTTTCACATTGAGCTGTAATCCATACTGAAGGCTGTGTTATCTATATATCAAAGGTGTTAATAAGGGTCCTTCTAATCCTGATGCCACATTCCTCATATAATATAGTTTTTCTCACTAGTGCTCATCATAGGGGATTACTAGGTCTTAACAGTCAAGCCACTAAGAATCTTGGCCCAGCCAAGTTGGTACAAAATCTAACTATCACAATCAGGAGTGACCAGTTCCTTGAAAAGGACACGAGGCTTGGTAAAGTAGAGGGTCAGTGAACAAAGAGGAAGACTCTACAGGAGATGGCTTGACACAGTGACTGCCACAATGGGTTCAAACTTAACAGTTGGGAGGATGGAACAGGGCTGGGCAGTGTTTCATTTCTTTGTGCTATGAGTTGGAACTTATAGGTAGCCAGAATAGGGATTAAGGGAAGGAGAGTGGTTGTCTCCCCAGTGCCTGCATAGGGTCATGACAGAGGAGTTGGAAAGAAATCAGGTACCCTTTAGATACCTATAGGAAGAGCTAAACTTAGCATGCTCAGGCACAAGTATGTTAGGCCTTTGAAGGGGTTGTCCATCTGGACACACAGACTAGACCCAGCCATATGCCATCACACATGGGCCTAAACTCATTCAGTGTGGCACTCATGTGCTTATGATAATTTCATGATTGAAATGTAGGGGTAGAGTCTAGCCTGTTAATCTGGAGATAGCCATTGAGTAGCTAATGAGGCCTCCATGTGGGGATGGCTTTCTCCTGAGACTTCTGGGAAATCTCGCGATATTTCCCTTGTGAAGATGAGAAGCTATCTTCCCCAGTTGTTGGGAGTTAGTCTCAGAGACGATGAACTATAGACAAAACAAGATGACAGCATCCGAGTAGCTGGATGAGCTGGAGGAGAAGCCACGCAGTCTTACCCTGATGGGATCAGACCTCTGAACCTGGAGAAGCCATGCGGAGACCCATGCCAGCGCTGAGTTGCTTCTACCACCACTGAATGCTGTTGATGGACCCTGAGTCCTGGGAGTGAGGAGCCATGGGGAGACCCCTGCCAGCACCGGGACTCTGCACCCACTGGCCTGTGACTTCGTGAGTTGGAAGGAGACTTTACAGACTGGTATCGGGGATATGGGCTACTATCAGACTTATGACTTTGAACTGGACTGGGCTGGGATGCTTTATCGATGTCCCATTCCTCTTGTATATAAACTATACCCTTATATCTATATGCTTGTCTATGGATTTGTTCCTCTAGTCTACCTGCACTAACGCAGTCAGTAGGATCAGCCAGTGCCCTCAACCAGCCAGTGGGTGAGAGGGAATAAGAGAAGGGCACGCAGCCAGCACCTTCTTTCTTGGTCCCCGGCATCTCCCAGTGCCGCCAGTGTGCATTTGGGCTCCTGTTCCTATACACTTTCCAGGTGGTTTTTCAGCCACGAACCACTGCAGGGCTTCCAGGCAACCTTGTACACGTTCCTAAAACAGCACATGCTTTTGAGACTGTAAAACACGAAACTTCCCTCATTATTAAGAAAGCCCCTTAGATTACAAAAGTGCTTCTGCTGTGTGAATTCTTTTTTTTTTTTTTTTTTTGGCATCACTGCTCTCCGGTGGTGGGAGTAGAAGGCCCAGCCCCACTGCTGGAATTGAACCTCCGTCCCAGTGGGCCGCGGTCCCGCGCACAACCACTACGCCACCGGGGCTCAGCCCCTGCTGTGTGAATTCTTCTGGACTGCAAAGCAAGAACCTAATCCCAATCCAGGAACCTTACATAATCTCTTCAACAGTACTTCACAACAAGGTGTATAGACTACATTTTTTTAACCTTTTATAAGTTGGTCAGCATATAAGCTGTTTTCACTTTTTGACTATTATAAATACTATACCCTGATAATGTATTTTAACCAGTTACAGGTCAGAGAACCTTTTGAGATGCAGACAAGAGCACTTAATTTTCTCCTCCTGGGGAGCATAAATCTTAAAGATGAGAAAATTTTTTACATGCTGTTATAAGGGGTTTGGGGGCCCCTTGGAACCCCTCCACTCTATCATGCTTTCATCTAGAATATCTCTATGTCACAAAAATCAAAATCAAAGACTAACTCATTACTTACAAACCACGACTTCACTCGGCTGCTAGCAGTACACATTTTTTTTTTGACATCTCTAGAACTTTCAACCTTTTCCTATTCTTTCTAAAATACCAATCTGTCAGTACTCTGTTGCCTTAACTTAGGTAGGTAACCAAGTGACACTGTGGGTTAACCATTGTGCTTTTGCCACAAGGTCAAGCACAAGGTTCAAAACCACCAGCCCTTTCTCCGGAGATAGATAAGACTAGCTGCTCCTGTGAAAGAAGATCACTGGCCTCAGAGACTAAGAAACAGTTCTAATTTGTCCCATAGTTCACTATGCTGGGGTAACAGTGAGTCTAGTTTAGTGGGTAAGTAACCTAGATGTGAGAGTCTAACATTTTTATCCTTTTTGCCCCTTTTTAAAACATAACCACCAGGGCTGATCCCCGGTGGCGTTAAGTGGTTGAGTGCGGGACTGCAGCCCGCGGACTTGGCGGTTCAAATCCAGCGGTGACTCTCAGAGCGGCACTGGGTAGCGCCCACGACCACCAGAGGAAGTGATGCCCCCACCCCCCCAAAAAAACAACCAAAAACAGAACCACCAGGAAAACCTAATGTTGAATCGTTTGATGATTCTTCTTGCCCCTTATTTTTAGATTTTCTGACACTATGAGGGAAAGTCATACAACTTCACACAGAATTTAAAATCCAGCTATGCATCCCTAGTCAGGGTTTTCTCTTCTTTGGAACATCTATTGCAAGTTGCTTTCTGTTCCCTCAAGCTCCACGGACCTGGCTGAGTCTCTGCCATAGCCTTGCCCTCCACAGTGGCCAACCCCCAGTCAACGGTCTGTATCAGACTCTCAAAGCCTCCTGCTTCTCTCCAAGCCCAGGGTCATGGCTTCCAGACAAGCTGTCATCGTTTTTGAATTCGATTATAGTGAGATCTCACACGAGTCTCTCAATCTAGTACGGTAGCCTCTTAGTGGGTTGCCTTCTCTTCTAGCTAGACATTCTAAAATGAAAGCCTGATAAGATCACTCTCCTATTTAAAGGCCTTCCATAGCCTCCTAAAATAGTCAGGTTCACATAGAAGCACCTGCAAACAGTTGTTTCCAAAATGGGGCTGCCTGAGAAGATGGAATTAGCATCACCTGGAAGTTTATTAGAACTGCAGTCTTCATACTCCTTTCCAGATTTATTAAATCAAAAGCACTCAAGGTGTGGGTCCTAGCAGTGTGCATTTCAATAAGTCTTCTGGGTAAGACTGTAGCACGCTGAGGTGTGAGAACACACAGATACCTTCAAATAACTTGAGGCTTTTGCTTCCTTGTGTCGTCTTTGCCTTGCCAGTATTGCCCACTGAGTCTTTGTGCTCACCAAAAGTTAGGACTGTAGATGAACAGTTTCCTGATCAGATCAACCTTTGTTTTGACTCAGGGATTTGAAAATATTCTTTCCTCAGCCTGGAAGTTCCTTCTGCCCCCTGCATTAGCTCCCTTCTGTCTATCCTATAAAAGTGACTTTCTGCATCTTAGGGATAACATGTCAGGAGAGAGGGGGACACGGGAACTCATGAAATCAGCACAGATCTAACAGCCTCCCTGTGTTGGTTAAGATTGTGTCAATTTGACTGGGCCATGAGTCTCAGTGATTTGGCAGTTATGAGGCTGTCATTCCCAGTGATGAGATTTGATCTAATGCGAGTACATCCACGATGAGATCTGCTATTTGTAGCCAGTGAGTTGAAAGGGAATTTCCTCAGTGGTGTGGCCAACTTTTGATATATATGGCATTCTGGCAAAGCGCTTTGGCTTAAAAAAATGTTTTTGTTTTTTTTTTCATAAAAACATCCTGCATCATCCTTTGAGCTCTGGTTCTTCAAGCTAGCAGCCTGATGCCCTTGGGATTCATTAGCCTTCAGAGGCTGTGAGTCAGTGACTTGCCAACTGACCCGCCAATTTTGGTTTCTTCAGCCCCTGCAACTACATGAATCAGGAGACATTTTCAGCGACTTGGACTTGGGACTTATCAGCCAATACAATTATGTGAGCCGTTTCCTTGAGACAACTCTCCACAGTTCCATTATCTCTTAATTCAGTCTCCCACACATTTTGTGAGGCTCCCTCATCTCCATATAAATGCTACTAGTTTCACTTCTCTAAAGGACCACACCTAAGTGCCTCCCAGATTAGGGCTCGCAGGCCAGGCAGAGCGCTGGCTGCAGGGCGTCCTCACCTCTGTCTGAGTCAGGGGGGTCTGCGTGGAAATGTATTCCGCTGTTCTAGCTAGTTGACTAGTTGCCATCAAGTTCATTTCCACCCTCAGCAACCCCAGGTGTGGCCGAGCGAACTGCTCGCCAAAGGGTTTTCAAGGCTGTGACTTTTTGAAAGTGCCCTTTATTTTTAAAAGGCCTCCTGGGAGCTCTAACTGCCAACCTTTCAGTTAATAGGTTGGCGCAATCATTGGTGCCACCCAGGGTCTCCTCACTATAAGTCACTGTCAATTGTCATGATCACGCAATAAGCCAACAGCCACTGCCACGGAATTGATTCTGACTCAGAAGGACTCTAAGCAGGGTTTCTGATCTGTGAGTTGTTCTGGGAGCAGTTAGCGTCATCAGCGCCCTGGAGCAGCTGGTGTGTTTGAACCACCCACCTTGCAGTTAAGAGTCCAAGTCCGACGTTTACCCAATGGCACAGGCAGCACTCCCTGCACCGATGGGGCCCTGAATTAAAATCTGCTCACAAAAAGCCATCCAATCTATCTGCCGTGGGTTGCTCACCTCAAGGTCACCAACTGGAAGCCACTAGTTGCTCTGCAGGAGAAAAGATGAGGCTCTCTACTCCTCTGAGGAGTCCCAGTCCTCAGAAGCCCCCGGAGCCATCCGACCATGCCCACAGAACTGCTCTGAGGGGGAATGGACTGGCTGGAGGACAGTGAGTTTGGTTGATGATTGTAAGACCTTCAAACCCAGTCTGTCTTTCAAATGCCTTTGTCCACAATTCTTTTTTTGGGGGGGAGGGACATCACTGCCCTCTGGTGGGAGTAGGAGGTCCAGCCTTGCTCCTAGAGAGCTGCTGCTGGATTTGAACCACCAACCCTGTGGGTCGCAGTCCTGCACACAACAACCACTACTCCACCGGGGCTCAGCTGTCCACAGTTCTTGAACTCTGACTTCCTTTATTATGTGCATTTGGTGATCAGAATCCTTGCCTGGAAATTAGAGGACTTCAAGCTGGTTAGGGAGGAGGGAGGGCAGGAGAGTCATTTTCTGGGCTACTTCACTTTGCAGCCCGGCTCTCCTGGATGCTCTGGACATTCCCATGGCCTGAGTAGTACACTCATGCCACTCGAGTTAATTCTAAGAGTAAGAAGTCTGAATAAAAAAAATTAATTTTAGATGAATTATTCACCCCTTTTGGATAATTTGCCTCTTTTATGAAGCCAAGCAATTGACTAAATCTAGGAAAAATTGCTTCCAAAGAAATAATCCTCTGAATGATGAATGCACTTCAGTAGGAAAAGCATTATCCCCACCGGGCTACATAATAGAGCCCCATGAATCCATTTTAAAGGGTCATTCACCAGACATATTCAATTTGATTAACTTCCTTGTGGTTTCTACTCAACTCTAAGCAAGGCCAAGTTTCTGTTGTCTCTGAGACATGTTTTGGTTTTCTGTCAATAGCATTTTCCATGCTATTTTGAAGTCTCGCTGTAAGGAGACCAAAACGAACTCGAGAGTCTTTCTTGCCACTGCGACCCATTCTTTTGAGCTGGTCCCCTTTGTTTGCCCCTTCCTTCCCCGGGTCCCCCCCCCCCACACACACACACACCTTCCCTTCATTGCCATCCAGAGAAAACTCTTTCAGCATTGAACTTGGCCAGTTTACATGTACTGTACTTACAGATTTATTACAGTTCCATTCCTACTATCTTTAAATGTGGGGTGTTTTTTTTTCTTCTTTTAGCATTCTCTTTCTCTTTTGGCTTAGGAGCTATTTTACAAAGTAGCGTATTTATTAAAGAAGATCGTGGTTGGACTGAGCCCCGGTGGCGTAGTGGTTGTGCGCGGGACTGCGACCCACTGGGATGGAGGTTCAATTCCCGCCCACAGGAGCAAAGACTGGGCCTCCTACTCCCACCACCAGGGCAGTGATGCCTAAAAAAAAAAAAAAGAAGAAGATCATGGTTGATCATCCTTTCGACTCTCTTCTGACACATTCGAGAACCTTAGAACCTTTGTTTCAAATGGTGACGGCAGCATATGTGCAAATGTGGTTGACACACTGGGTGAATACAGTATATGGATTGTGATAAGAGATGTGGGCTGAGCATAGTGTAGAGATGTGGTATAATGGTTGAGTGTGGCACTGCAGCCCACAGGCTCGGTGGTTCAGATCCAGCGGCAGCTCTCCAGGAGCAAGGCTAGGCTTCCTAATCCCACCAGGGCAATGATGCCTCCCCCCCACCCCCCCACCCACCCCCCCGCCAAAAAAAATTTTTTTTAAAGATATGTAAGATCCCCCAATAAAATTATTTGTAAAAAACCGTGTTTCCCATATAAAGTACAATTATTTCTCCAGTATACATGTCAATCTAAGGTTTGTGATTGGTTGCTAAGCAAGGTTGGCAGCATGAACTGAAACAGATGTACCAAGCAGGTGGGAGCTGTGGTGGCGAAGCGAAGTGGTTAGCAGATGGGTGGCGGATGCGGGAGGCCCGCAGCTTGAGAGCACCAGCCACTGCAGGAGCAGCATTGGGCTTTCACTCCCCAAAGCAGTCCCAGCCTCGGAAACTCCCAGGGGCCGGGCTACCCTGTCCTGTAAGCTCACCATAAGCCGTACCTGCTTCAATGGCGGTGAGTTCGGGGAATCTCAGGAGCTCTGTGGGAAAAAATTCTAGCTAACTTTTATGAAGATTACAACTAAAGCTCTACTCTGTGATACACGCAGGGTGACCAATAACAACCCTGCTTTCCTACACTTCAAATTAGTTATTATATTCAGGTTTATTTGTTTTTCAAATAACAAGTAGGTTTTTCTCATCTCTGCTTTTATTTTACTCAGCTCTCCTAAGTTCAACTTTCTTCTTCCTCAAATAAACCATCTAAAAATTTATTTTAAATGCTGTTATTATATCTTCATTCTCAAATGATTTTAGTTATTTACTGGTTGCTTTAAAGGCCTCTTTGTCTTTTCTGCTGCAATTTACTACATGATGTCCAGATGTAGATTTATTTTTATTTATTCTGCTTAAGATTCATTGTGTATCCTGAATATTCATAGTCATGTCTTATCACATCTAAAAAAAATCTCAGCTTTTTGGGTGTTGGGTTGTTCCTTGTGTCTCTTTGTCCTCTCTATTTTAGATACCTTATCTTACAAATATAAATTTTGTTCAAGTCTAAAGTACATACCCAAAGTGCACAAATTCTTCAACTTGGTGAATGCGCACAACCTAGAGACCTTTGTGTAACCAGCTCCCCCCCAAGACACTGGGCATGTTCAGAACTCCAGCAGCTGCCTTGTGCCCGGTCTACTCGTTGTGTGGGTCTTCCTCGGGGCTCCAGGGGAGTCGAGATGCACTGCGCCTTGGAGGTCCTTGCAAGCTTTTATAAAACCTCACATGCCATTCAGTGGAGCAGGAGGTAAAGGAGAAACACTAGATACGTTATTTATTATAACAGTTCTATGAGGCATTTAATCCACTTAATTCAAAGTTCAATTATATCAAGAAGAGTTGTACAATCATTACCACAGTCAATTTTAGAAGGCTTTCTTTTTCTTCCCCCATAGTTAAATCATTTTTATAACGAGTTGTATAATCACCATCAGTTCTAGTGCTCCCTCCCCACTCCCACATACATTGTTGGCTCCCCACAGGTCCACAGATCCTGGATGGCTTTCTTGAGGCAGGGCTCCGTTCATTCTGCTGGGCCTCTATGTTAAGTCCTTCTGGTGTAGCTTCTGGGTTCTGCCATGCTGCCCTCAAGGTCATCACCCAAGGTCATCATGGTGTTTAGTGAGGTATTTTCACTAAGGATTGGATAGCAATGTATTTGTAGTTAGACACATTATTTGATCAATTAACTGCCAGCTCCCCTGAAGTCATGACCCTTAACTACATTCCAAACTGTGTCAGTCCGGGTAGGCTAGAGGAACAAATTTCATAGACATGCTTATAGATATAAGGAAAAGGCTTATATACAAGAGGAACAGGACATTGAGCCCAGTCCAGTTCAAAGTCAAAAGTCCGATATTAATCCATATGGCCCAAATCAGTCTATAAAGTCTCCTTCTGACTCACAAAGTCACAGGTCAGTGGGTGCGGAATGCCGGCACTGGCAGGAGCCTCCACATGGCTCCTCGCTTCCAGGGCTCTGGGTCCATCAACAGCATCATGTGGTGGCAGAAGCAACTTGTCTCTGGCAGATATCTCCATGTGGCCACCCCAGCTTCAGAGGTTGGCTCCATCATGGCAAAGCCGTGTGGCTTCTGCTCTGGCTCCTTCAGCTTCTCAGATGCTGCCATCTTGTCTTGTCCGTGATTAATTATCTCTGAGACTAACTCCCAACAACTGGGGAAGATAAATTCTCATCTTCACGAGGGAAATATCGCGAGATTTCCCAGAAGTCTCAGGAGAAAGCCATGCCCACACAGAGGCCTCATTGGCTACTCATTGGCTATCTCCAGATTAACAGGCTAGACTCCACCCGTTCATTTCAATCATAAAATTAACATAAGCAGATGACTGCCACACAAACCAAGGATACATATCCCAGGAGGTATTTGTTGTATGTAAGCAGCCTCAACAGCTATCCTTGTTTGTTGTCTTTGTTAAGTGAATCACTATCTCACACAACTTTCATCAAGTCAATGGTTTACAGGTATGCAATTGATTAATAGTAACTACAGCAATGTGCTGTGCAATTCTATTTTAATACAATTTTTCCATCAACTGACTTTTGACAGAGATGCTCAATTTATTCAGTAGGATTTGGGAAAATTGTTCCTCCACATGCATAAAAATGAACTAGAACCCATGCTTTGCACCCCACATAAAAACAAATTCAAATTAGATTAAGAACTTAAATGTGCACAAATCCATAAAATTCACAGTAAAAAAGGCAGGGCTAATGATGTTAGGCCTAAATTTTCCCAATGTATTTTCTAACATAATAACAAAAACACAAACCGTCAAAGACAAAATAAATAAATGAGATTTCAAAAAAATTTTAATTTTGGGGGAGGACATCACTACTCTCTGATGGTCATGGGAGCTACCCAGCCTTGCTCCTGGAGAGCTGCTGCTGGATTTGAACTGCCAAGTCTATGGGCCGCAGTCCGGCACTCAACCACTATGCCACCGGGGCTCAGCCAAAAATTTTTAATTTTCGTTCCTCAAAAACTTGATAAAGAAAAGCAACCAGCTGGGAGAATATCTTCAAGAATCCAATACCTAAATTATATAATTTAAACACCCACCAAAAAGCCAAACATAAATAAGGAAAAAACTTAAATAAGCATTTCACCAAAAGGATATTCAAATGGTCCCCAAACACATGAAAGGGTGCTCACCTTTCTTAGTCAGCAGGGGCTGCAAACCCAAAGTACAATGAAATATCATTTCACACCTACTAGATCACTAAGATTTTAAAAATAAAATGAAAATAGAAAATGCTGATGAGGACATGAGGAAATGGAAACCTCTTACCCCTTGTTGGTGGGAATGCACAATGGTCCGGCTTTTGTGGAAAAGAGTGTGACGGCCTCTCAAAACACGGAAGTAGAGCTGCCATGTGGCTCAGTGACTGCACTCGAGGCGCAGACTCAAAAGCAGAGAGACTCGTCCAGCAATGCTCACTGCAGTACTCCACATCACAGCCAAGTCGTGGAGCCATGAAATGTCCGTCAACGGATGGGTGGTACGCACATACAGTGGCAGTGGAAGAAATGAAGTCTTGATCCATGCTGCAGTATGGAAGGAGCTGCAAGACAGAACGCGGAGTGAAATCTGTCAATCACAAAAAGGACCATTGTTGTAAGGCCTCACTTAAAAAGACCAGAGAAGGCAAATGTATAACGCGTACTCACAAGGAGAGGAGGATGAGAAAGGAGGATTCACATTGATGGAAGAATCGTAGGACTGCACAGTTGTTGGTAACCTTGGTAACCCCCTCTCCTGGATGCCACCCCTGGCAACCACGAATCAGCGTTGTTCTCTGTGCCACATGAAGACCATCCAGCGACAAAAGGAAAGAGGCAGAAAAGACAAGCACCCTCCCCTGGAGCTGGCAAAAGGAGTAAACCTTTCCTTGAGTCAGTGCACTGATTTGGGGCTGCTCACTTCCTAGACTGTGAGCACCTAATTCTGTTTGTTCAAACCATCTACTATGGTATTTCTACTGTAGCAGGATGAAATAATGGAGACAGCACGTTTGATGGCATCTGAGTGGGTCCCCCGGCGGTGGGGTTTGAAGATCCTCTTCTGTGTGTATGGCTGATGGAGGCACTGAGAGCTGTCGATGGGGGTGGGCTTTGCAGCCAGACGCTCATGTCTCCTGATTTCTACATGAGGGATGCCGTTAAACAGAGGCTCCACCTCTAACCCACCCAGTGCCATTGCATCGATGCCGACTCACAGCGACCTGTGAGTTTCCAAGACGAACTACTTAGAGCAGTGCTTCTCAACCTTCCTCCTGCCACCGCCCTTTCACCCTCATGTTGTGGTGACCCCCAACCATAACATTGTTGTTGCTGCTTCACCACTGTCATTTTGCTACTATTATGAATCGGTTGATCCCTGTGAAAGGGTCATTGGATTCCCAAAGAGGTCTCTACCCACAGGTTGAGAACCACTGATTTACAGTTATAGAAAGAGGGAGGAGAGTCTGGTGGTTGGGAACTGCTGACCTTACAGTCCAAGGTTCAAGAAAAATCAGCCATCAAAGCCCCTAAGGAGCACAGTTTTACTCTGAGACACATGCAGGAGTTACAGATGGAATCCACTGGACAGCAGGGCCACAAGTTTTGTGAATTGCTTGAACTCAGAGCAAACTTCCCTGCCTTTTTGCTCTGTCCCCTTGGTGCCCAAAGGAAAATTCCACACCTATATTTGAGAGCCCCAGTGGTAACTGACCCTCTAGACATTAACAAAATCGAATTCTAGAACATGCTGTGACTAAGCAAAACAAATTTAAACCCCTGTGCAAGCTAAATTTCCCCTGGGAAATCCTGGAAACTATGTGCACAGTATTTCTTCCCTTTTTTAATTTGCAACTATGCTAGAAATCAGGAGGGCTATGAAATAAGTGGTGGTTTCAGCATTCTCAGCAGGAGCCTCCACGTATCTAGATCCCCCAGGAAACTCAGCGTTGGGGTGGGGACTTGGGTGCGGGTGGGAGGTGGACTGGCTAAGGCTGTCCTTTGCACTTGGAATGGCAGGTGCTGACTCACTCTCTGCCAGGGCTGCAGCTCTGGGCTGGCCTCCCGTGTGACAGATGACTTGTGTAAACAGATGCTAAGGGTTAGAGCCCCAGCCTGGGTCATGGCCTGGACTCCTTTCACCTGGGAATCAACCAATGGCCTGGCTTCCTGGGTCTTCCTCAGCATTCCTGTTTTCTGCCTATCAGAACAATAACCAACAGGAACCAGTTGGTGTCAAAATTCACCGAATCACCAGATTCAAGCCAAAGTGTTACAAAACATCAAAGACCTCGTTTTCTTTGTTTGGAATTCTAGCAAACTCACGTTTGTTTGTTTGAATTGAATCTCAGATAAATCAAACAAGGGAGTGAGAAAACAAAAACAAACAAACAAAAAATCCCAGCAAACGAAATCAATAAATCATTAACTTAAAAGAGCTTGAACCTTTGCAGACTGTTATCCGGCTTGTGTTGCCATCTGACAGCAGGGGTCGGGAGAGAGGGGGAGGGCAAGGAAAAGTTGGCCATGATTCCCCTGAGCAGGAATCCATTTATTTCGGGCATGGAGTGATGGTCCAGGCTGAGCGATGCTCGATCGCCACCTAGGGATACTTCAGGCGTACACCATGTGCAACGCTCCACCCAATCGCCTCCCACACCAGCCCCAGAGGACAGGCTCACTGCCCTGGAGTCCACGCCGGCTCGCGGGGACCCTCCTGTGGCTTTGGAAGGCCGTCACTCTTGACGGGAGCAGAAAGCCCTGTCTGTCTTCTGTGGAGCGGCCGGTGGTTTGGAACTGCAGGCCGCGCGGTCAGCCGCCCAGCACTTAACCACTACACCACCAAGCTCCTTTAACACGAGGGGACTTGGCTTTGCCAAACGCTGACATCACGTGGGGCAGTAGCACTCGGTGAAATTACTCCCAGACTTCGCATGCCTTCTGAGGCCTGTGCCTTGCTTGTGTTCCTCCGAGAAGAGTGGGGAGAACATCTGGGAAATCTGTCATTGATGCGGGAACAAGCCCAAGGAGAGAAAAGACCAAAGAAGCAGGGGCGCATCAAGCATCAAAGAACTAGAAATTACATCATTATAAATGAGGGGCAGTGCGGACTGGGGACCCAAAGCCCACCAATAAGTGAAGCGACCTCCTCTTACAGAGGTTACAGCGAGGAGATGAGCCAGTTAAGATACGACGGTGTAGTAACAATAAAATATGCAACTTTCCTCTAGTTCTCAAATGCTTCCTCCTACCCACTGTCATGATTCCTATTCTACCAGACAGATCCAGCTAGACCAGGGGATGCACACTGCAGTCGGAAACATGGAGGAGTTAGGGTAGATGATCCCTCGGGACTCGTGGGGGGAGTGGTGATACTGGGAGGGTGAGGGAGGGTGGAGTAGAAGGGGGAACTGATTTCAGGGATCTACACATGACCTCCTCTCTGGGGTGTGGACAACGGAGGGTGGGCGAAGGAACACACTGGACAGTGTACGATATGAAAAGGTAATAACAATTTGTAAAGTATTAGTGGTTCATGGGGGAGGAAAGGAGGGAGGGGAAATATGGGGAGCTGGAATTAAAAAAATAGAATTAGCAGAAAGGGGGGAGGGAGGAGCTTATACTGGGGACTCAGGTGGAAGATATTTGGAAATGAATATGGCGGCATGTGTAAGGATATGCTTGATATAAATGATGTGCTGAATGTTATGAGAGCTGTAAGAGCCCCCAATTATATATATATATAAAAAGACGCAGGAGCAGCGAGAGCCCCAGAGCCGGCCAAGGCTTTTCAGTGTCACCACATGCCTCCTTAAAACAACGTGTGGTTTATCGTGTTTCCATCAGAAAGGCTGGCTTGTGTGTGTTTTTTGGAGCGAGGACAGAGCCGCTGGGGTCTTCTCACCTCAGTGCCATGGAGTGGAGGCTGACGCCCAGGCTGGCGTGCTGCGTCTGTAACTGTTCAGGGAGGAGAAACCCCAGCTCAAAACCCTAACCACTACATCACTGGGGCTTCTGCAATTAGGGTCTTGGGGGAGGGGGTGATGGCGGTGGAGAGAGAATGGAACGTGGAACTTTAGAGAATTCAGTTTAAAATTTTCACTTTTTTTTTTTTAAGTTTCAGAGCAGTGATGCCCCCCCCCCCAAAAAAAGTTTCACTTGCAGATAGCAGTATTCAATGGGATCTTAAACCAGGAGCAAGGACTATAAGCCCAAATATGCCGTTAGCTGGTGTCTGCACTTGTAAGAGTTAAAGGTTATCCACTAACCAGTGGCCATCTGACTTCAATGTCCTAAAATAAGCAAAGAATAGAATTCTTTAGAACCATGACACCATTGGAAGATCAAGAACGGTTCCCTAGATTTCATTTAGTGTCTAGTCCATGTCCACTTTTCCCCAGTTGTCCTAGGAGATAGTGGTGTTCTGGTTATAGAGAATTCTATCCTGTGTTGATTTTAGGAGGTCTGCGTGGTGACCCTGAAGAGTCCCGGCGGCACGGTGGATTGGACACCGTGGATTGGACATGGTGGATTGGTGGGCTATCTGTGTGCTCCCACGAAGATCCACAAGCCAGGAATACCTAGAGAGCGTTGCTATGAGTAGAAATTCACTGGATGGAAGTGACTTTGGATATCTACGGTGATAGTTTGACTTGGGAATTAGTTGATGGTGTGATAAACTATGAATTGCAAGGTTGGTGGCTCAAACCCACCAGCTGCTCTGTGGTGGGAAGACGGGTTTGGCTGCTCCTGTAAAGATATGTGAATCCCTGTAGAGAGTCCTCCTGTGTCAGAATGGACTTGGCAGTGGGCCGGGTGGGCTATCTTTGTTGTATGAGTGAGGCAGGATTAGTGTAATGTCTGTCTTGTGGCCATTTCTTATAACAATAAAAGGAGCAAATTCAGCAGAGATGGGAAAAGATAGATGCCAAACTACATGAAGATCTCCAAGGAACCAGGAAAGCATGGCTGAAGGGACAAGGACCTTCGCCCACAGCTGACATACAGAGAAAACCTCCTGCTAGGGCCAGCAGCCTGACTCTGGGAGTGTAGCCCGGTGGGTTAAGCAATGGGTTGCGAACTGAAAAGCTGGTGGTTTGAAATCACCAGCGGCTTCACGGGAGAAAGATTGGGTAGTCTGCTTCCACAGAAATGTACACCATCGGAAACCTTATGGGGGTAGGTGGACTCTGTTTTCCGGGGCCACTGTGAGTTAGAATCAACTTGACAGCAGTGGGTTTCGGCTAACCCTCTGAACTGATAAGATCAAGTTGTTGTTCCAGCCATCAACTTTCTGTTAGAGCATCACTAGACAACTAAGACATTAAAAAAAGCCAAGTAGAGGGATGAAGGAACACACACACACACACACACACACACACACACACGGAAAGACAGACGTTGTGGGACCACCTGCCCACAAGCAAAGGAATGCCAAGAATGATGAGCAGATTCCAGAACTTGAAAAAGGGACCCACAGGAGGAATCAACATAAAAGAAACACTGGTTTGGTCTTTTAGTGTCTAGAATGGTGAGAGACTACATTGTAGACTACGTTTCTGTTTTTTAAAGCCCAGCAGCACTCGGTAGTGGAGGCAAGGAGGAGAGTGGTGGGTGGAGTGCAGCCCCTCTGCCCTTCTCCAATGCCAAGTTCTATTGAAGTGTCTGTCCATGGCCAATGCACATCAATCCCTTGTGAATGGGAATTCCTGCCATTGAGAAACCATTTGGGCATTAAAGCCTTTTTTTTTTCAACAGAGGGGGAAAAACAAATCTTCAGAAATAATGTCAGTTAAATCAGGCCACCTGGAAGGAATCTTCTACATGTTAAGTAGATTTGGTGATTCGGTTCTAATGTTAATAACTCTGTAAGGCTCCTTTTGGAGGAGCAGCATCACTGCCCTCTGGTGGTCGTGGGAGCTACTCTACCCAGCGCTGCTTCTGAGAACCGCCACTGGATTTGAACCATCAAGCCCGGGTTGCCGCACTGGGGCTCAGCCCAGTAAGACTAATTTTAAGGTGCATCTCAGAGGTGTCATGTCATTGGAGGTCACCCTCTTGAAGTTATCTTATGGTTTTCTGGTTTTTCAGTATATGAAACCCAGGACTGAGGAACTTCTAGGGATGGCAAGTAGAATAAGGGTTTCAGGGCCAGGGGTTGAGTAAGGACATGGGGCATAAAAGGGAGACGATGTCAAGGAGTCCAGGAAGAAAAGAGTTTTCGGAAACTTTGCCAGCAATTATACAATCCTGCTCAACATCATTGAACCATGGAATGATATGATATATGTATTAACAACAAATTAATAATCAATTTAAAATTAATTTCAAAAAGAATCATTTTAAAGGTGTGCTGTGGGTCTAATGCATGTATAATCAGGCAGGCCTGTGTTCAAATCTACCTGTGACATTTACAATCAGTTCTGTGACCTTTATGATATTGTTTGTGTATTGTATTTGGTTTCTAAGAAGTAGTCATAGCAATACTACCCTATAAGAATTCAGTGAGGTCATATATTCTTGCACATAGCATGATATCCAATACTTAGGCACTTCTATTAGCTTTTTGTTACTGCTGTAGCAAATCATCCCAAACATAGTGACTTAAACAACACACATGCACTTTCTTATTCTGTATGTTAAAAGTCTCATACAGGTTTCAATGGACACAAATCAAAGTATTGGTAGGATTGCATTGCTTTCTGGAGAGTCTCAGGGTGAATCCGTTTCTGAGTCTTTTTCCGCTTCTAAAGGCCACCCTGGCTTAGGGTTCCTTTCTTCTGGAGCAGGGGTCCTCAAATTATGGCCCTTGGGTCAAATTCAGGTGCTGAGGACATTGATCTGGCCCTGGGGTTTTTTGCTGTCGCTGCCTGTCCTGCTTAGCAGCCGACTAATCCCGGGCCTGCAGTGCGCATGTGTGGAATGTGCCCTGTCTCTGGACATCTCTCCATCTCAGGTGTGATCGGACAAGTCACAAGCTTGCTCTGTGATTGTGCTGGTTCCCGCACCACACCAGTGTGAGTGTGAAGTAAAAGCAGAGTTCCACCAATATGGACACTGGTGAGGCTAAAATGATGTGGACTGGCAAGGCTGCACTGATGGACACTCATCAGACTGCATTGATGGACAATGTAGTCTATATGTATCTGTGTCAGCAACGTTATAGCTGGTACATTGTTTTTGTATATATGTATTTTACTAATAGCAACTTGAAATCCCTAGGAAACAATGATATCAAGAAAGAGAAAAATTGACTTGGAGTGTAAGATATTCAAAGAACAGTGGACTTATGATACTTTTTTATGCAGTACAAGGAAAGAGCTGTGTGCTGGATATGCCAGAATAGAGTGTTTGTATTCAAAGAATACAATCAAACTCAACATAAATATAAATATGATTGGTCAAAGAAGTGAGAAAAGATAAAATATTAAAACTGAAAAAATGCATTGACAACTCAGCAAAATACTTTTGTGAAGCAGAAACAGCTAAATATTTCATCATTGTGAGCAAGTTTTCAAGTTGCCAAGCTAATAGCATGCACTAGCAGACTATCGTGGAGGGAAGATTTTGTTAAAGAATGCCTTCTTTCTGTTGCCAAAGAGCTGTGTCCAGAGAAGGCCAATTTATTTAGTATAGTGAGTCTTTCAGAACTTACAATTACACGAAGGATTGAAAAAATGGGAGACAATTTGCATCAGCATTTGCAAAACTCAGCAAAAAAGTTTTTGCTATTTTTCCTTGGCACTTAATGAAAGTAATGATGTTTGTGATTCTGCACAACTTCTAATTTTTATTTGTGGGATGAATGACTATCTTTTTTTTTTTTTTTTTTAGGCATCACTGCCCTCAGATGGTGGGAGGAGGAGGCCCAGCCTTTGCTCCTGGGAGCCGGAATCAAACCTCCATCCCAGTGGACCGCAGTCCCGCGCACAACCACTAACTACGCCACCAGGGCTCAGCCCGAATGACTATCTTGAAGTCACAGAAGAGTTTGCTGCACTGCAAAGTATCAAAGGAACAACTACAGGAGAGGTTATCTAGGAAAAGGCTTGCCAAACTATGAATGGTTTGGAGCTGGACTGGGCTAAACTAGCCAGTGTGCCAATTGATGGTGCTCCTAGCATGGTGGAGTCTAAGAAAGGAGTAATTGCTCGCGTTAGCCAAGAGATGGACAAACATAACCATTCTCATCCAATAGCCATACACTGCCTCATCCACCAACAAGCGCTGTGTGGTAAATCACTGAAGTGGGACTCTGTTATGAAAATTGTGGTATACTGTGTTAACTTCATTAGAGCTAATGCACTGAACCACAATTTCAAGAATTTCTGTCTGAGCTAAATGTTGCCTCTGAAGATGTTCTGTACCACACAGAAGTCTGTTGGCTGAGTCAAGGGAAAGTTCTGAAACATTTCTATGACTTACTTCCACAGATTACAGCTTTTCTGCTTTCAAAAAAACGAAGTACCAGACTCAATGATGCAGAATGGAAATGGCACCTTTCCTTTCTGACAGATGTAACAGAGCTACTCAATGATTTCAATGTGCAACTCCAAGGAAAGGGGAAGCTCATCTGTGATATGCAATCACATGTGAAAGCATTTGAAGTAAAATCAGACCTCCTCATCAAACAAGTGAAGGCGGAAAATTTCTGCCATCTCCCCACAACTCAAAATCTGTTAGCGGAAAAACCATTGGTTGATTTCCCAAATAGAACGTGTGGATTCACTGGAAAAGTTGCAAAAGGAGTTCCAATTTAGTTTTAAAGAGCTTCATCTCCATGAACAAGACATACAGCTTTTCCGTAACCCGTTTTCTATTGACATTGAAAATGTGAATACAATTTAGCGAATGGAACTGGCTGAACTGCAGAATTGTGACTCTAGGAAAGATGCATTCAAGTGAAGCAGCCTTCCTAATTCCTATGCATCTCTCCCCTCTGAGACATAGCCTAATCTCAGAAACCATGCACTCAAAATGGCAACCATCTTTGGCAGCACTTATGTCTGTGAACAGACTTTTTCCAGAATGATGAAATCTCCAACCAGATCTAGACTAACTGATGCACACTTGCATCACTTGTTAGGACTAGCAGTGACAAATAACCGGACATTGACCCTCTCATTGGCCAAAAGCAGGTTCTCATTGAAATACTGGTAAGTTTGTTGATTTAACTTTACTTTTTCTTCATTTTAAATATTGTATTTGTTCCCCCCCTTTTTTTTACTTCAAAATAAGATATGTGCAGTGTGCATAGGAATTGTTCAGTGTTTTTTTTTTTTTTTTTTAAAAACATACACTATAGTCCAACCCTCCAACAGTCTGAGGGGCAGTGGACTGGGCCCCTGTTTAAAAGTTTGAGGACCCCTGTTCTAGAGAAAGGGCCTCCTCTATGTGCAGAAACATGGCATCTCTCTGGTCATTATTTCACCATCCTATCTCCCTCTGTATCTCTTCTGCCCTCTTCCACTCTAAAATGGATGAATTGTGGCCACCAAGATCAATCTCCTTGCATAATCTCCCTGTTTTAGGAACAAATCTTAACAGAGAAATAAAAAACATATTCAAAGAAAAATACAAAACGCTCCTATTTTTTAGTATATGTGTTGTCGAAGCAAGCCCTACAAAACACTCCTAAAAGACACCAAAAGAAACTCAGGCAGATGGACAAGCTGCCATGTTCCTCTTAGGTAGATTAATCATTGTGCAAATGTTAATATTACCAAAAACACCTCACAAATTCCAATCCAGATAGCATCACAACTATTTCAAAAATTATTGAAATTATTTCAAGGAAATAGAAAAATGAATTACTAACTTTATAAGGAAAGGAATGCAAAATAAACAAAAAATAAACAGAAAAGCCATCACTGTCATCAAGTAGATGAGGACTACAGCAGTGCCAGGACAGGATGGAAGTGCCCGTGTGGGTTTCCAGGATGAGAAGATCTTCATAGAAGTAGAAAGCCTCAATTTTCTTCCTCATCACAGCTGGTGGTTCTGAACTGCTAACCTTGCGACTCTCAGCCCAAGGAGCCCAATATGCCACAGGGCTCCTAGGATAAAGGAAACACTATTACAAAATAAAACAAAGTAAGAGGCCTTTAATGGTTAGACTTTGAAACTTGTTATATAGGCACAGTAATCAAAATAGCATGGTACTAGTACAAGAAGAGTTACGAAGATATTAGATTGAGAACCTAGAAATGCAGCCAAGTAGCTAGAGGTGCCTAATTTTTTTCTAAAGGACTAAGACATTAGAGGGAAAGAGATAGTGTTTGCAACAATTGTTGCTGAAAAAAAAAAAAGGATACTCACCTACAAAAGAACGAAACAGGACCCATACATCACACCATATACAAAACAAACTCAAGACAGATCAAAGCCCTAAGTAGAAACCACACAACCATAAAGACTATCAATGAAAAGATAGGGGCAAACTTTAGGACCCTAACATAAGGCATAAATACATGAATGTAATGAAAAACATCCACAATATAGAAGACAAAATAAAGGCTTGAGACCTTCTGAAGTATGACATTTATGCACACCAAAGGACTTCATCAAAGGATTTCAAAGAGAACCCACAAATAGGGGGAAATATTTAGTAATGGTACATCAGATAATGGACTAACCTTCAACATCTACAGGAAACTACAATAACATTTAAAAAATCATTTCATTGGGGAGCGCTTGCAAACCTTATGACAATACATTATTCAGTTGTACATATGCTGCCGTCAACATTTCCAAAACACTTTTTTTCTGATTTGAACCCTTGTTACCAGCTCCTCTTTTATCCCTTCCCTCCCCCACCCTCCCCACCCACATGGATCTTTGACCAACTATATATTATTGTTGTTATTTCATGCCTTATACTGTCCACTGTCCCCATTCATCCACATTTCTGTTATTTGTACCTCTGGGGAGTGGGTTATATATCCAACTTTATGATCGTTTCATCTTTTCTTCCCCCCACCCCCTGCCCGTGTATCCCGGCCTGCGTAATTCGCAAGTCCTGGAAGGAGGAGCGGGAATTGGGGGGGCAGGAGACGCGAGAAATGGAGACAAGACAGGATTCTGATCAAGTCTCGTTTATTTGGGAGAAGTAAACCAGTTTTATAGGGCAAGCAAGCAAGCTTAGGCAATTAGCATATGGTGATCTTCAAAATTAGCAAGTGTATGGCAGCACAGCTGCAAGTCAGGCTTCAGAGGCCAGGGCTGTTTACAGTTACAAAGGCGACAAACTACAAACCCCAGGCAACAAACTGCAACAGAGTTCAGGCATATCCGGCCTGTAGCCAGGTCATGCATGTCCGGGCTGGATGGCTCCGGACACCCGTGTACCAACCCCCTACTGTCAGGATATCGCTAGGGTTCTAGTTGTCCTGAAGTCCGTGTGTTGAGAGTTCTTACCTGTACCAATGTGTGCACTATGACCTAACTGGATATGTAAGGTATCCTGGGTGATGGTAGTGGGGAGGAGGGGGGTAGTACTCAGGAACTAGAGGAATGGTGGATGTTTTGTCAGTGCTAAACTGCATGCTGGTTGAACTGTCCCTTCCTTGTGGGGGATGTCCAATTATCTACAGATGGGCTTTGGGTCTTCACTCCGAACCCCCTCATTCACATCGAGATCGTTGTTTTGGATTGTTGATACCTGATTCTGTCGACACCTCATGATTACACAGGCTGGAGTGCTTCTTCCATTTTAGCTTATTTGCTTCCCTAATAGATGGCTGCTTCTTTAACTCCAACCCTTTAAGATTCCAGAAACTATAGCTTTCGATAGGCAGGCATCATCCACTTTCCTCACTACATTTGCTTATGCTTCCATTTTGTCTTCAGTGATCATGTGGGGAAGGTGAATATCCACAGTGCCAGATTATTAGAACAAAGTTTAGGGAGGTCTTGATTAGAGGCCCAAAGTCCATCTGCTATCTTAATATTTTAACATATAGATATACACATTGGCCTCTATCTCTTTCATTATAAATAAATATATTTACATACATACATGCCTATAGCTATACTTCTATAAATAGTTTTTGCTTCCTACTTCTTTCCTCTATTTTCTTTTACTTTCCTCCTGTCCCACTATCATGCTCACCCTCTACTTGGTTCTCAGTAATTCCTCTTAGATACATTGCACTTAATCAAACTCCACCAGGCCTCCTCACCATCATTTTTAGATCTCTTGTTTTTCCCACATTCTTGAAATTACAATATCTTAAGAAGAAAAACACAGATTACCCACTTAAAAATAGGCACAAGGCCTGCAGACAATTTACCAAAGATGGCATCCAGGTGCCCAACAAGTACATGAAGAGATGTTCATATTTGCTAGCAATAAGAGAAATACAGGGCTGAGCCCCGGTGGCGTAGTGGTTGTGCGCGGTTCTGCGGCCCACTGGGATGGAGGTTCAATTCCCGCTCACAGGAGCAAAGGCTGGGCCTCCTACTCCCACCACCAGGGCAGTGATGCCTAAAAAAAAAAAAGAGAGAGAAATACAGATAGAAATAACAATGAGGTACTACCTCACACAGACATTTTCAGCAAAGTTCAGTACAACAGAAATTAATAAATGTCACTAAAAGGATGTAGAAATATTGGTTTGCTCTTACATTTCTGATGGAACTGTAAAATTATGCAACCACTATGAAAATCAGCATGGTACTTCCTTAAGCAAATGCAAATATAAGTACCTTATGAGCCAACAATCTCTCTACTGGCTATATATTCTAACAGCATAAAGACTATGATGCAAATATAGATACTCACAACAATGTTTATTGCAACAACTTCCATAATAGCAAAATGAAGAAAATTCAAAAAACCCAAAAAACTCTGATTATAGAGGAAGGGATCAACAAACTGTGGTACAGTCATACAATGGAGTGTTGTGCATCAACAAAAAGAATGACAACTCTCTTAAACACAACAAGATAAGGACAAGCCTACAGAACATGATGCTTGGCAAATTTAGTCAGTCTTTTAAAGATATTTAATAACACCATTATTTTATAAGGAAAAGCAAAGAAAAATAAACATGGTTTTTACACCAAAATGTAAAAAAGTAACCCCAGTAACAGAGGATTTATTGAAGCATTGCTGATTTCATTTGTTGAGGAGGGTTGTACAGCTCTCTCTCTATTTCTTCGAAACAGAAATAAAAACGTGAAAGCAAGAGTGAAGACTGACCGCTTTGATTGAGAAAGAAACCCTCCAGCTTCCTTATCCCTTTGTTGCAGGAAGGCTCAGAGTTTCAGGCCTCTCCATACTATTCCCTTCTTGTGCCATTCACAAGAAAGACTGCAGGTGAGGGACAAAATTCAGACCCAAGAGAGAAAGGTTTGAACAGAAGGAGTGCGCTTCCTGAGAAGCAGGCTCAAGGAAAGGCCCTAGGGGATAGTATTTTTTAAAAGTGCTGCCACTAGGTCAATTTTGACCCAGACCGAGGTCATATTCAGACAGAGCAGAAATGTCCCATCTGCAGATTGCCACATTTGTCTGCTAAGGAGTACCTAGTGAGTTTGAACCTTTGACCTTACAGTCAGCAGACAAGTTTGTTAGCTCTTGTGCAGCCAGGGCTCCTCAGGAGACACCACGAGGAAGATGCAAATCAAACCCACCCTCTCACGGGACATTTACAGTCCCTGGAAGCCTTTTGGAAACCACAGTGTGAAATACAAACCGGGGTTCTGCTGCTGCTGCTCTGAACCCCACAGCGCCAGGTGGGGAAACTGCAGGAAAAGGCTGCAGGGGCGGGGCCTCCTCATAGTCAGGTGAGCCTCTGATCTACCCAGAAACACAGGCGGGACGGTGCTTGCATCAGCCTGGATGTTTCTGGAGGTACTTGTTTGCCCGCCACCTGCAGGGTGAAGAGGAGGCTGTGCCATTCCTGCTGCATCTTGCTGCGCTTTACTTTTTAGAGCTTAGTGACCGCGGAGTTCTTTGCGACACCTCTGGAGAAGCATGGACTGTGAGAGTGGGCTATCTGGAACCACCTGTGGGGAAGGAAAGACAGACCCTGACAGTGGGCTCTGCAGGACCACCTCTGGGGAAGGACGGACTCCAAGGCGGGGAGTGGGGCCTGTGTCACCAGGAAGCTCCTTTCCCATAGCTCCCTCTGTCCACCACTGGTGCCTTGACCTTCCTCCAGACACGTGCTCTGGGGGTCCCGCTGGGCATGCCAGTGAATTCAGAGAAGAAGGCTGGTAGCTTACCCAGGTAAGAGCAGGCTGCTTCAGAAGGAGGCTTCACATTGAGACTGGCCAGTCTCAGACCACGTGGGTCAGATCCACGGTCCGCAAAGGCTCAGAATCTACGCAGTGCTAACACCCAGGTCTGAGACACAAAACAACAGGCGAGCTCGCCTCCATCCATGGCCACCACCTGCTGGATCCGGCGCCTTGCTCATGCTGGTTTGATGGCGCTTCATGATGACCTGCTTTATGAGAGTGTCTGCAGTTTCCTTTTCCTGGGGAGCGCTCAAGGACTCTCAGATACAGGAGGTAAAATTTAAGCCCCAATCTTACCAGCTCTGGTTCAACATTAGCAGTGTGTTGTGCAGTGTGTTCTCCCTCAGAGATGGGTAAGAGCAAGGCCATCAACCACACCAGCAAAGGAGGGGGGCAAGTAGGGGGTAAGATATCTGCAGAGTTGGGAAGCCATTGGAGCCCAGTGGCCGATGGGGCATGAGAGCGCGTGGGGCACAGGTCAAGACCAGGGCACCACCCACCAGGAGCCCTGAGAGAGAGAGAGAGAGACATAAAGGAAAACCAGGGGCTAGTGGGCACCTCCCAACCTGTACAAAGGATCTCCAAAGCACAAAGAAGCCAGATGGCCCTGCACAGCAGGGTGAAGAGGCCCTGCTTTGCCTTCCTGCTGGGGAACTTGCTAATGATGCTCCCACTCATACACTTGCCCACCAAGCGAGGCCCACGAGTAGATACGCCCAGGGGAGCATACTCCGAAGTGCAAGGGGGAACCTCATCAACTGAAAAGAGCCCCTGAACTGCCAATTTACAGGTCCCACCCTTGTTCGGCTCTGTGTCCTTCTGGTACTTGTGAGGCCAGACTCACAGTCCTAACGTCCCTCTGCTGGGCAGTGAAGCACGTGCATAACGTGTCTTGTTCAGAACTGCAGAAAAATACAAGCTATTGCGTCTTTACAAAGGTATCATGACCTGATGCATTTGAGTAATGCCCAGTCCTGTGTTGTCCTCCTCAGAGTTCTGCCTGTGTTTGAGCCCGTGAAGATAGCCCATATGTCATTCGGTTGATCTCACTGAGGGCCCTCTTCTTTTTAGATGGCCCTCCTTTTTACCATGCATGATGTTCTTCGCCCGAAACTGGTCCCTTCAGCTAAGACATTCCAAGTACAGAAGGTGGAATACTACCATCCTCACTTCCAAGGAGTATTCCACCTGCATCTTTTCCAACACACACTTGTTCAATTTTCTGACAGTGTGGAAGGCAATATTGTTTGCCCATAGCAAAATCCAAAGGTATAGATTCTTCTGTATTCCTTGTCTAGCTTTCACATGCATATAAAGACATTGAAAACGCCAAGGCTTGAGTCAGGTGCACATTAGTCGTCAGAGTAACATCTGAATTTTTTAAAGAGGTCTTTGGCAGCAGGTTCACTCCATGCAATAAATCATCTGTTTTCTTAACCGCCGCTTCCCTGAGAGTTAATTGTGCATCCAAACATGCTGAGACCCCTCAGTTCCATGTTTTCTCTGATGACCATGATGTTGCTGAATGGTCCAGTTTGAGGAATTTTTGAGATGGAATCCAGACCGAATGAAGGCTGCAGTCTTTAGCGTCTTCAGTCAGTGGTCCATGTTCTCATCACTGTCAGCATACATGGCTATGTCATCTGCTCATTGCAGGTGATTCAGAATCTGCCTCTTGTTTTGATGCTGCATTCTCTTTCATATAGCCCATCTTCTCAGGTCATTTGTTCAGCATACAGATCTAACTTGGTGCAAGGATCCAACCTTAGCAAACACCTTCACTGAATGTAAACCATGTGAACATACACCACGTGGTAGATATCCCCTTGTTTGGTTGGACTGACTGGCTCTTGGTCTAAGTACAGTTTCCACATGACCACACTTATATATTCTGATATTCCTATTCTTGATGATGGTATCCTTAATTTACTATGATCCACAAAGACAAGAATCTTTGCACAATCAACAAAACACAAGTAAACATCTTTCTGGTATTCTCTATTTTCAGTCAAGATCCATCTGACTTCATTAATAATCTCCTTTGTTTCATTTCCTTTTCAAAATCCAACTTGAATTTCAGGCAGTTCCCTTGCAATACTGCTGCAAATGTTTTTTTCATTATCTTCAGCATTCTTTTACTTGCATGTGCTCCTAATAATATTGTCTAATAATTTGCATATTCCACTGGAATACCCTTCTTTGAAATGGGCACATGTACAGATATCTCCCATTAGTTGGCCAGGTAGGTAGCTGTTTTCTAAATGTCTTGGCACCAATGAGTCAACCTTTTAGTGTCGTATCTGTTTGCTGAAACATCTCCATTGGTGTTCCACACTCCCGAAGCCTGGTTTTACAAGAACACCTTCAGGATAAATTGGACTTCTTCTGGGTAAGATGCTACATCCTGAAATGGTTAAAGAACCTATTTTTTGTTACAGTGACTGTGCAGTCCTATTGAAAACATGATGTAGGAGGAGGAAAATTCATAGACCAAAAAAAAAAAAAGAGCTCTTGAACTTAAAATATAACTGTTACGAGAAAAACTTCAAATGGATTGTTGAGAAACAGGATTTAAGAAAAATCTCCCCAAGGTGCACACATTAAAAAAAGACAAGAAAACCCATGGAGACCAATCATGGAAGTAGAGATACCAGGAAGGAAAGGGAAAGGTGGAGTAGAAGGGGGGACTGATCACAAGGATCTACATCTAACCTCCTCCTTGGGGGACTGCCAATAGAAAGGTGGCATGAACAAATAATAATAATTTATAAGTTATGAAGGGGTATTGAGGGAGGGTGGGGCGAGGAGGGAGGGGGAAAATGAGGAGCTGATACCAAGGGCTCAAGTAGAAAGCAAATGTATTGAGAATGATGATGATGACAAATGTACAGATGTGCTTGACACAGTGGATGGATATATGGATTGTGATAAGAGTTGTGTAAGCCCCCAATAAAATGATTTTTAAGTGGAAAAAAAAGACAAGGAGATATTAGGGAAAAGATAGGCTCTTTGGACGATTGGTCAAGGAGTGCCAACATAAATAGCATGTATGCTCTGAAGAGAAAGCAGAGAACTGAGATAGAGGAAACTGGTGGAGACTCTCATCAAGGAAATATAACCCCACAATATCCAGGGCTTAAAGGAGCCCGGGGTACTTTACACTGAGAACCATAAGGGAAGGAAAATTCATAAGATCTATGGTCAAGGTCATCACTGTGGGATTTTTGAATTCCAAGATATATATAATATATATACATATACATATATATATAATATATATATATATATACCCTAAAAGCTTCTGGCAAGAGAAAACAGGTCACACACAGAAGAATGAACATCAGTATTATGTCCAACTTTTCAAAAGTGACATGGATGCTATAATCCAATGACAGTGAAGCTTCAAATTTCTGAGGGAAAAAGGTTTCCAACTGCAATCTACCCTTGACGTATTGGCCATCAGCTGTAGGGGCATAGTAGCACATCCACCTCACGTTTAAGAGCTTGAAAAGTCTACCTTCCTGCCGCCCATCTCACAGCATTAATTCAAGACAGTCCCTAACTGAGGGCCCCAGGAAGGAAATGACCAAGCCTGACTTCCAAGACATAGTGGATCAAATCCAGGGACAATGCAACACACATGACACACAACCCACAACAAAGAACGCACACCTCACACACAACACTACACACACAGAACGCACACCAGACACAACACACAGAGCATGTCCAACGCACACAGCCTCAGAAATGCAAGGGGCTCTTCCTTCCTGTCCGTAGAATTACTATGAATCAGAATTGACTTGCTGGCAATGAGTATGGTTTATTGGTTTGGTATTTACTGTTATCCAAAGTCTCATACAAATTATATGGGAAGGGTGGTCCTTTGCGTTATACAAATAGGAACTCAGTGTGTGTGTGTGTGTGGGGGGGGTGTTCTTTAACCATGTCTGTGTGTGTCAGAGTGGAACTGTGTGCAATCAAGCTTTCTCAATGGATCGCAGGAGTGAAAGCCAATGTTTATCAAGACCTGTTCTGCAAAGGGAGCACAGTCTTGCCCATTACAGAAGGACTTAAGGTTGAACCAAGAGGCAAGCTACAGAAAGAGTGGGAAAAAGAGCAATGATGCTTAAAGGAACTGCCTCTCCTTGAAGATTCAAGTTCTCTGTTCTACAGGAGGGAAGAGCCCACTCAAATGGCAGCTAATCTATGTGTACCAAAGGTCTGCAAACTGCGGCCCGAAAACCATATGAAACTCTTTCGGTATGTGCATGTGGATCTGAAGTACAATTGAAAATGAAAATAGAAGGGCTGAGCCCCGGTGGTGTAGTGGTTGTGCGCGGGACTGTGGCCCACTGGGACGGAGGTTCAATTCCAGCAGTGGGGCTGGGCCTCCTACTCCCACTGCCGGAGAGCAGTGATGCCTCCCCCTCCCCACCCCCCCAAAAAAAAAAAGAAAAGAAAAGAAAATGAAAATAGAAGTATCATAGTTTCATTTAAAGGGTATTATTCAGATAATGGTGATTCCATGTGTGTGTAAAACTATGCTTAGGTCTCTTGGATAATTCTGACTTGCTGTGAGGGACAGAATAGGCTCTTCGTTCTGTTTGCCAACTCCTGCCCTATGCAACCAAGCAATGTTTGCAAGTAGATCTCCTTCTCTAAAATGGCATTTAGTATTTATCTTGGTAATCATTAGTCTATTTATACTCTGCCTGCTAGAGAAAGTAGACAGTGTCAAAAAGTATTAAGTTCTCTAATTTCTCCCAATTTGCCAAGTTAAATATTTGTCACGCAAGTGTGAGGATGGGGGTGGGGGGTGGGGGGGGCGGTCCTTATGTTGGCCAGCCAATTGTCTAGAGTCACAGAAACTAACTTGGCTTCATCGATATCTAACCACTAAGATTCTGGGGAGAACATGGCATGTAAGTAGATGCTCTATAACTGCCCTCTCCAAGAAAAGAACTCAAAAAACAAGAAAAAACGTGTGTTCTAAATCTCCCCAGTAACGTGGGGTTTTTACAATGATTATATTGGGGACTCATCACAATCCATACATATATCCATTTTGTCAAACACATCTGTACATATGTTGTCATCATCTTTTTCAATACATTTTCTTTCTACTTGAGCCCCTGGCACCCGCTCATTTCCCTCCTCTCTCCTACACCTCCCTCATTTCCCTCCTCCCTCCATTTCCCCTTGATAATTTATAAATTCTTCTTCTTCTTCTTTTCCTCCTTCTTCTTTTTTGTCTTACACTGACTGCTGTCTCATTTCGTCTGTTTGCCCCCTTAGGATAGGGGTCATGCGTCAGTCACTGTCATCAGTTCCCCCTTATTCTTCCCACCCCAACCCTTACCCTCCTAGTATTGCTGCTCCCCTTATTGCCCGGCTTTCAAAAATAAAGTGTCTGGGGTCTTAAAGGTTGAAGATAAACAAGCGGTCATCTAGCTGAGAAGCAACAAAGCCTACATGGAAGAAGCACACCAGTCTGTGTGATTATAAGATAGCAATGGAATCAGGTATCTAAGACCCAAAAGAAAACAAAAAACATATCAATGGGAATGAGGGGGAGGGCAGAGTGGAGACCCAAAACTCAGGAGTCAATTGTACACCTCTGTCAGAATGATCACAAGGAAAAAAAGAGCCAGTAAGGATCCAGTGTATCACCAATGAAATGCACAACCTGGTTCTTTAATGCTTCCTCTCCCCCACCCCCCACTACCATGACCCCAATTTTATCTTACAAATCTGGCCAACCCAGAATATGTACACTAGTACAGATGAGAGCTCACAACACAGGGTATCCAGAACAGATAACCCTCCAGCAATGTGTTTAACCAGACAGTCTGGCAATCTGGAGCAAGGAAGCTTATGCAAGGACAAAACACCCCTACCCCCCACCCCCAACCCCCGCCCCGCAAGAGGCTGTGGTGTCTCAGTGGCCTGATGAAGCACTCCTAGGCAATACCTTCCCCAGCACTCTGCTCCTCAGTACTGGAAGAGAGAGAGATGAGCTAAACTCTTGCCTCCCACAGCCACCAGGGCTGAGGCTTCATCTAATCCCACAGAGGGCAGTGATCCCTCCTCCCCCAACATGCATGCCAACTTTGAGGGAGGGCAAACTTGATTGGCAAGGTAAAAGGAAATTAGCAGAAGAGAAACTTAAGATCATTAACTCTCCTCAGTCCTGGGATTGAAAAAGCCCACCCATTGGTTTCCTGCCCTTTACGGCTGCGGACCAGGGCCCTCCTCAGACATTGAGCTCCAATGACGACTGGGGCTCCTGCCCCTCCCCTGAAATGGAGATGAGTTCCTGGCAGCCAGGCCACACTTGCAAGACTTTGTGTTTTCCCTCCCTTCATGGTAGCTGTTTCCATCACTGACCTACATACCTGAGCAGCCACAAAGGTGGATTTCAAGACTGGGACCTTGACAGCAAATAGTAAACATTTGTCTGTCATCAACCCTGCTTGGAACAGGCTGTTGCTACACGAACCAGCCACTTTTGAAACTTCAACAACTATACCTAAAGCACAGAGATATTATACACTCTAAATGACCTGACCAATAAAGAAAAATATAAAAATAACTTTATGTCTTGGAAACAATGGGCAATTTCAGTGTCCATGAAAAAATAAGAAAGGATGGCACAAATGAATGACCAATACACTGACACAGGAGAATTTTCTCAAATGGTAAAAAGGCATTAAAGATGCCTATTCATGAGGCTATTCAGGAAATGATGTTCAGTGCTATAAATGGATAGAGAGATTTGACAGAGCTACGGAAAAAGAAAAGAGGGGGGTAATTACTATCAGAACAATTTGAAAAAAAAATTAGTAACTTTAAAGTTCCAAATAGAAACCCAAAAGACCAACATTAAGATATTAAAACTGGGTAGCCTCCCACTACCACTAGAGGGCAGTGATGCCCAAAAACAAGCAAACAAACAAACAAAAAAAAACCCCAAACTGGGTAGCACTCATAAAGAGCAGAACAATAGATAACTGTTTCCATGTGATATTGACTAAATGGAAACCCAAATCAATGAGCATTAAGACAAATCTTTCAATACCCAACTCCAGAAAAGAACTATTTATTTTTTAAAAATCCAAAGAAAACCTAAGAATTCTGTGGGATGGTATCAAAAGGAACAACTTACATTTGATAGACATTTCAGAACAGAAAGAAGAAAAAAAATGCAGAGAAAATAGTCCAAGAAATAATAGAAGATTTTCTAACATTATGACCAGACAGCAACCATTCAAGAAGACAAAAGTACCTCAACTTGAATTGACCACAAAAGGAAATCATAATACATCCTAGTCAAACTTTCTAACACTAAGGAAGAGTCCTGTGAGCAACTCGGGAAAAAAGACAATTTACCTAAAAAGGCAAACCAATAAGTTTGAATTTGTCAATGGATATCATGTAAGCAAGAAGACAATGGAATAATAATATACAGCGATTAGAAAGGAAAAACGTTCCAATGAAAAACTTACATTGATGGGCTGAGCCCCGGTGGCGTAAGTGGTTGAGTGCGGGACTGCGGCCCGCGGGCTTGGCGGTTCGGATCCAGCGGCGGCCCTCAGCAGCAGCCCTGGGTGGCACCAGAGGCAGTGATGCCCACAAAAACAAAAACTTATATTGAGTCTGAGCCCCGGTGGCGTCGTGGTTGTGCTTGGGACTGCGGCCCACTGGGACGGAGGTTCGATTCCAGCAGTGGGGCTGGGCCTCCTCCTCCCACCGCCGGAGAGCTGTGATGCCCCCCAAAACTTATATTGAACAAAATTGCTATTAGGTGCCATCGAGTGGGTTCCTACCCAAAAGGACCCTATGCCCAACAGAAAGGAGCACTTTCCCGCCCTAGCATGCCTGGTCCTGTGCTAGCCGCACCCTTTCCCTGCGCTGGAGACCACTGTATCTACTGTGTCAATCCATCTCCTTCAGGCCCCTTTTCACTGCACTGAGCGTGATGCCCTTCTCTGGGACACGTTCAAAGTATGTAAGATGAACTCTCGGCACCGTTACCTCTAAGGAGCTCCTTCTGGTAGTCCATGGCACTTTCATTATTCACCCGGAGCACCACAATCCAAACACTTCAATTCTGCTCCATTCTTCCTTATGCAATGTCCAACTTCCGCAAGCTTGTGAGGCGACTGAAAATACCATAGCTTGGGTCAGGCATCCTTTAGTCTCCAGTAACAGCCTTGCTTTTCGACACACTAAAGAAGTCTTGTGGAGCAGATATACCCAAGTCAACATGCCTTTTGATCTCTTGACTGCTGCTTCCATGAGCGCTGTGAATCCAGCAAGACAAAATGCTCGACAACGTCAATCTTTCCTCCACTTCCCATGATGCCGCTGCTGACCCGTTGTGAGGATTTTGGTCTTCTGTGCATGAGCTGCAATCCATCCCGAAGCTGCACTCCTTGATCTTCGGCAGCAAGTGATTCAAGTCATCCTCCCTTTCAGCAAGCAGGTTGTGTCATCTGCTATTGCAGGCTGTTAATAAACTCTCCTCTAACCCGATTTGGCAATCTTCATATAATCCAGCTTCTCTGGTGATTGGCTCAGCATACAGATAGAGTAAGTAGGGTGAGGGGACACAATCCTGACCCACGCTTTTCCTCCATTTAAACTGTGCAGTATTTCTTGCTATATTTACACAAGTACCTCTTTATCTACCCACAAGCTCCCTAAGAGCACAATGAAGTTTTCTGGAATTTCCATTCTTCTCAAGGATATCCATAGTTTGAAACAATCTACAGAGTCGAATGCCTTGGCACAGTGAATAAAACACAAGTAAACATCTTTCAGCCAAGATCCATCTGACGTCAGCAACGATACCCCTTCTTCCAAGACTTCTTCCAAGACTTCCAAGACTGTGAGTCTGGTCTGAACCTCTGACAGCTCCCTGTCAATGTATTGCTGCACACATTGTTGGGTAATTTCCAGCCATTTGCATGCATGTGGTATTAATGATATTGTGCTATACTTTGAGAATTCAATTGAGTCACTTTTCTTTGGAATGGGTACAAATATGGATCTCTTCCAATCATTGACCAAATAGCTATTTTCCAAGTTTCCTGGCATAAGCAAGTAAGTGCTTTCCGTGCTTCATCAGCTTCTTGAACTATTTCAATTGCTATTCCATAGACCCCTAGAACCTTGTTTTTGGCTAATGCACATGGACTTCTTCCTTCAGTACCTTGGTTCTTGCTCACGTGCACAATCCTGAAATGGCGGTCTGCCAACTAGTGGGCACAGTATTCTGTGCTATTTCCATCTTTTTTTTTGATACTTCCTGAATCACTCAATATTTACCCATAAAATCTTTCAGTATTGTCACTCAAAGCTTGATTTTTTTTGAGATCTTTTAGTTTAAGATAACATTTTTGGTTTTCTAACTCAACCTTTGCATTTTTCATTATATTTTATTTTATCTTCTCAAGCTTCCCGTTGAAAACTTCATCATTCCTTCCATTTGTCTATGATTAAACAAGCTTTAGAGTCTCTTCTGACATCCACTTTGATCTTTTCTTTCTTGTCTTTTTAATGACTTCGTTTCTTCATGATGATCTTAATGTTCTCCCACAGCCCATCATTTGTCTCTAGTGTTCAATGCAGCAAATCCACTCTTGTGATGTTTTCAGAATTCAAGTGGGATAGACTCAAGGTCATATTTTGGCTCCTATGGATTTGTTTTCTTTTTCTTCAGCTTCAACCTGAATTTACATATGAATCTGCAGATAGGGCTGGAGCAGTATTTCCCCTGTTTATATACCTGGGACAGCTTTTGCTCTTCTCAAAGCATTTCAAGGACAAGTTCAAGAAATGCACTATGAGAAACCCACAGTAGGGGATCTCAGAAGGAATGGGGTCCATTTGACAATATCTAGACATTTTGAAGACCACAGCTGACCTTGGATGGCTATTACTGATATCTAGTGGGCAGAGGACAGTGATGCAGTCAAACAAGACATCCACCAACAACTGAGTTATCTGATCTAAAATGTCAGTACCCCAAACCAAACCAAATCCACTGTCATCAAGCTAATTCTAACTTAGAGTGATCCCTCTATAGGGATTCTGAGACTACAAATCTTTATGAACCACCAACACTGCAGTTAGGGTAAGGGCTAGGATTTGGGCCTAGGACAGAGCCAAGTCTAGGAATAGGGAGAGGGACAGTTATAATTATTTTCAATTGCCTCATCGCCATGTGGAAATTGGACATTGAATAAGGAAGATCAAAGAAGTATTGATGCATTTGAATTATGGTGCTATTGAAGAATCTCAAAAGTGCCACAGATTGCTAAAGGAAAAAAACCCAATCTCTGTCAGAATGCTCAGAAGTAGAACCAGAATGCACCTGAAAAGCAAGGATGATGAGACTGTCTCATAATTTGGTCATGTTATCAGGAGAGATCAGACAACAGCACCACTGTATAGAGAGTTAGAACTAGGATGAGGGCTAAGGTTAGGGCCAGGCTCGGGGCAGGGATACTGCCAAGGCAAGGACTAGGTCTAGGGGTCTTGTGCAACAGATTTACACCATGCAGTGTGTGATTTTGATTTCTTGATTGCTATTTCCATGAGCATTGATTTGTGGATCCAAGCAATACAAATTACTTGACAACTTCAGTTTTTATTGTTTATCAGAATGTCACCTATTGGTCCAGTTGTGAGGATTTTGGTCTTCTTTACACAAGTTATAGTCCATGCTGGAGTCTGCACATTCTCGATCATCTGCAAGTATTCTTAGTCCTCGCTTTCAGGAAGCAAAATTGTGCCACCTACACATTACAGCCTTCCTGCACTGCTGATGCTGTGTTCTTTCTCACAAAGTCCAGCTTCTTGGATTATTTACTCAGTGTACACATTCAGCATGATACAAGGATATAACCCTGATGCACACTTTTCCTGATTCTAAATCATGCTATAGTCCCTCACTCTGTTCAAATGCTTGTTTCTTTGTCCATGTGGAGATTCTGATTGAGCACAAGGAAATTATATGGAATTCTTATTCTCCTTTGTTTGGATTTACAGTTGAATGCCTTTGCATAGTCCTGAGGTTGAGGAGCCCCCACGTCTAATGCCAAAGAATTCTGATGGAAATCTTAAACTAACTATAATATTATTTAGAATCAAAGTTAAACACATACTCTTAACAGAAGAGACTAAGGCAATTAAAGTAGAACCCCTTTTCTTTTAAATATATAACTTGTTCATAAAGTTTTCATTGTTTCTCCTATTTTAAAAATGTTTAAATCATTGAAATAAGAGCACAGTACATAAATCATTAATTTTCAGTCTGAGTATGCAAGTGTAAACAATACATACAGTCAAGATTGTGGACATGGTCTGTTTGGCCAGGGACAAAGGAAGGTCTTTGTTTGGTAAAATTCATAGACCTTTATACATCTCTAGTTAACTATTATTAAATATTTAAGCTCTGAGTCTATACTGTACTGATTTTTCACATTTAACAGGGTGCAGTCTTACCAGTGTTCTAATACTCGCTCTGAATGGAAAATATGTTTTCCTTCACTGACAGATTTCTGCCTTATAGGTTTCAGAAGTAAATTTTCACAAACATTACTGAGATAAATCAAAACCAAACTCACTGCCACTGACTCAAAGCTGACCCTATACCTAGCCCAATTCTATAGTTTCAGAGTAAAATTTATGTAAGATTTACATAAGTGTTTTCAAAGTAGAATGACATTGTCACTTTTTTAAAACATATTTAACAATAAATATTGTATTGGGCTCCCTACCTTTCTCAAAAGTAGCCTCTTAAATCCTATGCAATAATTCGGTAAAAATTCTTTTTTTTATAGTAATGGTTCATACATTTCAGTGTGTATCAGAGTCACCTGATCTAAATACCAAACACAAACCCAACTCAGTGCCACGGAGTCCACGCTAACTCATAATGAGCCCTGTGAATTTCTCAGACGGTAACTGTCAATGGGAGTACAAAGTCCAGCCTTTCTCCTGCCGAGCTGCTGGCGGTCTTGATCTGCAACCACACAGATCACAACCACCACGCCAACTTGCTAGGTCCTACCCCGGCAGTTTCTGACCCAGTTGGTATGTGGTAGGGCCTGAAAACTTTTTTTTTTTTTTGGGGGGGGGGGCATCACTGCCCTCTGGTGGTCGTGGGAACTACCCATCGCTGTTCCTGTGAGCCACTGCTGGATTTGAACAGCCTAGACCATAGGCCGCAGTCCCGCACTCAACCGCTTACGCCACCGGGGCTCAGCCCTGAGAATTTCCATTTCTAACAAGTCCCTAGGTGATCATGATGCTGAAGCTGCTGGTATGAAGACAAACAATGAAAATCACTGCTTTACATCTATAAGAAAAGTTCATTTATTGGGGCTGAGCCCCGGTGGCGTAAGCGGTTGAGTACGAGACTGCGGCCTGCGGGCTTGGCGGTTCAAATCCAGCAGCGGCTCTCAGGAGCGCCACTGGGTAGCGCCCACGACCACCAGAGGCAGTGATGCCAAAAATAAAAGGAAAAGTACATTTATTAAGGATCTACGAGAAAATGTTTTACATACATTACTGAGCTAGTTCTAGGATCCTATCTTGTAAGTAGGACGATCCCTTTTTAAATAAGGAATCTGAGTCTCAAGAGGGGCTAAGAGAATGGGATTAGGTAGGAAAACTACAATCCAGGTATCTTTCTAACAGCCATGTTTCCTAGCACACCACACTGCTTCCCATTGATTAAAGAGTGAAATGTATGCCTCACTGGCATGCTCATTTGAAAAGACAACCTGCTTCTAAAGATGTGGACAGTGCTTACTTCAGATTAACAGAGTGCTAAGGAAAAGAGTGATTCTTATATAAAATTGGGCAAAGGCCTAAGATCATGAAGAGGATATGCTTATCTCTGAATTTTTGAAATAATCAAGAATGAAATGGATTTACTGTATAATTCACAACAAAAAAGATGAATGTGTATTTCATATGTGTATTTAATTTCTTAATTATGCTTTTATTTTTCATTACAGAAAACACACATACATAAAATAGTCCATAAAAAGAATAATCTCTTTAAAATTTCCATTTATAGCCCCATTCTACTGTTCAGTCTGCCAGTGTACACTGCTAACCAGTTGATACTTACTCTGGTATTGAAGTAACACAGCATAATGGTCTTCAACAAAATGCTCAGACAATTACTGAAGCAGAAATTTACTTTTACAGAACAAATGAAAGATATATTATATAAACAAAATAGGCAATTTTAATTTTAAGAAGGTAAATTTTACAGTTAAATAGACTGCAAAAACTTAAGTTGCTAATAATGTAAATTTCTGTCACTATAATGGCACAGTCAGTGCCTGGATTATGATGAGTCCCATTCTAAAATGTCTTCAAGCAGAATTTGTACATAACTCAGTACAGTTATATATGGTTCATATTTAACATCAGTAGTCAAATGTTTGTCTAAGTACAAGGTATATTCTGTACCCTTTTATGCACAAAACACATTAAAGAAATACTTCCAGATATACAAAAACATCTTTAACTTACTAAAATAGTAATATGATGCATGTCACAAAGTAGTGCATGTTTATTATTTTGAACCACTATATATACTCAAATATTTAATAGAAGCTTGAGAAAAGTTGGTTTGTAACTATGGGTGACATAAGTCAAGACAGTTGTAACCCAGAAACAGTACACAGAGCCCCTAGATTATTGGACTACAGATTTAACATAGTTTTGAGGTCTAAGCTTCAGAATAACAAGACAAAAAGAAAAAGTCATTCAACTCTATATCTCTATCAAAACAAATATTTTATATAAGAATGATTCCCTTTTAAATCTTTACATACATATTTCTATTTAATACTGTATTAAGCCCATAATGAAAATTTAAATAATTAAATTAACTGCCCCAAGTGCTGATTTTCCTAACAAAAAACATACGTTTTTAACTTCAAATCACAATTCTCTAATGGCATACTGAATACAGTGCTTCTTAGACAACATTAATTATCATCATTTTAAGAATATACTTTCATCTATAGCTCAGGAAAAGCTTTATTATATGGTAAACAATTTTAACAGTACAGAAATACAAGTTTCAAAAAAACCCCAAATACATTCAAAAGATTTGTTGTTCAAATAAAATTTTTTCAAAACCAGGTGGAGGAATATGATAAAATTCACTGAACTGGCAATCCAAAATTGCACTGTCATCAACTAGAAAATAGAAAGAGAGAGAAATTAAAGATCTTAATATGAATGAGCACATAAGTTTAAGATTATCTATACTACTAAAATATTAATTGATGAAAATAATAAACCCATCTGCTTTCCAGGATACAAAATATAATCCTTTGGGGTAAAATAGTAACAACAACAAAAATAGAAAGTACTAAAGAGATATATTAAAGGTATCAAAACATTTGTGAAAAAAATCCCATCACTTTTTAATTCTGCTTTTCCACAAATTTTTTGAAGCCTCTTCAAAGTTTGATGTGAAAGGGGGAGGCAGGGTTCAATCAATCCCTTTAAAATTGTACCTACCTTATTTGAGTCATTCACTTTTTTCTAGAATCAAAATGGTCTTCATAGATACATACAAACTAACTTCTTTCTTTTGTTTTTCTATTTTGGTATTGCTATTTTTTTAAATCACTTTATTGGGGGCTTGTGTAGCTCTTATCACAATTCATACACACCTCTGTTGTTTCAAGCACATTTGTACATTTGTTGTCATCATCATTTTCAAAACACTTTCTTTCTACTTGAGGCCCTGGTATCAGCTCATTCTCTCCCCCTCGCACCCTCCCATCCTCAGGAATACTTGATATTTTATAATTAATTTTTTTCATGTCTTACACTGATCATCTCTCTTCAGCCATTTTTCTTTTGTCTGTCTCCCTGGGAGGGGGTTATATGTAGATCATTGTGATCAGTTTCCCCATTCTCCCCCCACCTTCCCTTTACCCTCCTGGTATCACTCCTTTCATTATTGACCCTGAGGGGTTTATCCGTCCTGGGTTCCCTGGACTTCCAGCTCTTATCTGTGTCAGTGTGCATGCTCTGGGACAGTCAGATTTGTAAGGCAGAATTGGGGTCATGCTAGTGAGCTGGAGGGGAAAGCATTAAAGAACTAGAGGAGAGTTACATGTTTCACGGTGCTATGCTGCACGCTGACCGGCTCCTCCCTTCCTTGTGACTCTTCTGTAAGGCGGATGTCCAGTTATCTACAGATGGGCTTTGGGTTCCATTCTGCATTCCCCTCATTCACAGTGATCTGATTTTTGTTCTGGGTCAGAGTAACATATCTTATTTCTCATAGTTTCGATTAATTTTGAACATGTGAGTATAAATTTCTTCTTGTCTAGCCACATTTTCTGAAATTAATATTACTTTTGTAATATTTTATTTTGCAAAAAAATTCGTAGTGTTGTGTACCCTGCGTTCAGCTTCTTCTGATTTTCCATGACTATGGTACAAAGTCAAGAAGCTGACATTGATAATCTTTTATACCAACCACAGGCATTTTCAAATTTCACCAGCCTTTTCATATACCTATTTGTATATGCTTATGTTCTAGGCAAGTTATCCCCTGTATTAATCTGCAGATCCAACACCACAGTCAAGGCACAGAACTCTTTTATTAGCAGCCAAGGTCATTACTTTGCTGAACCTACCCTCACCTTCTCCACCCAGCTGCAGTCTGTGGTAACATCTATTTTGTTCTCTATCTCAATAATTGTTCATTCAAGAATGTCATATGAATATGTCATATGAATACAACTAATATGTAACCTTTTGAGATTAGTTCATCTTATTCAGCATCATATCCTTCAGCTCCACTCGAGGTGTTGTTTGATGCTTTTATTGCTGAGCAGTAGTCTGTGAAATGGATAACCACAGTTCATCTAACCATTATGTGCTTCCTAAAGGACACGGAGATATTCCCAATTTGGGGCTATTAATAAAGTTGCTATGAATAGTCATTACAGGTCTAGAAGTGAACATAATTTCCAATCCTCTGGGATAAACACTTAAGAGTATGATTATTTGGCCATATATTACACTTAATTTTATAGGAAACTGCCAAACAATTTTTTGAAATGATTTTTATACCCAAATTATTTTCTAGTATCTTACATTTCTATCTGCAGCATATAGGAGTGTGGTAGCTACATAATTTCATGTCAACTTGAAGATGTATAAAAGTATAGAGGTGGTATTTAACCTGTCAATCAGCTCACAGTCTGATGGTGCCTCCTTCTGGGCGTGGCCTTCTCTTAAGGAGGGCCCTGGGAATCTCCCCTTTTCTCTTTCTGCCTGCACCTTCCTGCTCTTGAGCCACTTTTTGTGATGCTTCCACCACTATTGGATCCACAATACTTTGCACCCACCTACCTGTGGTCTTCCTGCCTTCTGCATCATTGCATGTGGCTGTGTGAGTCTGAAGAGGGACTTATAGACTACTATCACACCAAGCACTTGAGTTGGACTGGACTGGAATGTTTTTCTTGATCTACAATTACTTCTTGATATAAAAGTTTCACTAGATTTGTTTCTCCAGTCAATTCAGCCTAATACAGAGGGGAATGAATTTCTCAAAACCCTTGCTAACATAACTCAAATGTCCTACTAATTATTTTCACTTCAGTAATTTTGATGGGTATGTAATGAACATTTATTGTGGCTTTTCATTTCAGTATCCCTAACGGCTAATCATGGTGACACCTGTACGTCTGTTGGGCTGAAATGTTTGTTTGTGTCTCTTGACCATTTTCTAAATGGATTGGTGTTTTTCCGGTTGTTTTATATAAGGCTTTAAGAATTCTTTATATATCCTAGACACAAGCCCTTTGCATTACTTGGCTTGCAAATGATTTGTTCCTTTTATAGAGCAAGTATTGAGCTTAAATAAGTGCAACTTCTTTTGCTTTTCCTTCATGGGTTGACTTTTGGTTTATGTCTGAGTACGCTTTACTTGAGTTGAGTTCTGAAGATTTTTCCATTTTAAAAACTTTTTATATTTTACATATTTTACATATAATACTAAGATCTATTATAAATCTATTTTTACATGAGGTCTGAAGTTTAGTTATGATTATTTTTGTTACTGATGCTTAAAAAACTATTTCTCCTTGAACTGCTTTGTGTCTCTGCTGGAAACCAATGTGCATATTTGTGTAAGTATACTTCCTGGGGTCTCTATTCTGCCCCATTGCTCGGTGTGCTTAGCTCTCTGCTAACACCACACTGCTGTGATTACTATCACTACTTGAATATAAAAACTCAAACCGAACTCACCCTATCTCACTCACTGCCACAGTCATGCTGATTCAGTGTCCTTCGAGGGGAAGGGAGGACTGCCCCAGTGAGTTTATGAGACTAACTTTTTATGGAATAGAGAGCCCCGTCTTAACCCATAGTGTGGCTAGTGGTTTCGGACTTTCAACTTTGCAATTGTAGTTCAACACATAACCACTCCACCACCATCTATAAAATATAACCCAAATCCACCTCATGTAATCTATGGTGGTCCAGTGATGGCATTAAAGCCATAAAGTGTATAAAATTTAACATACAATTGGTGAATATTAAAAGACTTAGGGCTGAGCCCCGGTGGCATAAGTGGTTGAGTGTGGAACTGCGACCTGCAGGCTTGGCAGTTCAAATCCAGTGGTGGCTCTCAGGAGCGGCACAGAGTAGCACTCACGACCACCAGAGGCAGTGATGCCCACACAAAAAAAATCAAAATAAAAGACTTGGGAAGTATGAAAGAGTTTAATATGCTTGGGGGTAAAAATGATTCGTATAAAATGGTTAAAACAGTATGTTATAATACTGTTTGGAATTTATCCAATCGTGATAAAGAGCTCCTATGGATTTTTAAGTACGGGGGTACAATAATCATCAGTGTTTCGGAAAGCTGACACTAGCTTTCTAATGTATAAGTATTTGCCTAAAAATGCATGAATTTGGAATAAGAAGACAGTTCAGTTGAAACCTAGGACAGTCGCAGTAAAATCAACACAATGTTCAAAATTAAGAAATAATTAAAATAAACAATTACTCAGACTTGGAAATATGGATAATGAGGTAGACAAAAGGTAGAAGAATGACACATATTTCTAGCATAAGGAGGAAAAGAATGAAAAGTGGTATCATTAATAGACATATATGCATGTAGAAAAATAGCTGAGGGAAATGAGATAAATCATCTGGATATATTAACTCTGAGGAGACAGAGCCAAGAAGCAACACGGAGACCATGAGACGGGGTGGGGGTGGGGGGGAGGGGCATGCTTTCTGGTTTAAAAGGCCAATAGACCATGTAGCTGAGAGGCTGAAGACCACAGAGACATTCTTCCAGGAGGTATTCTTAACATTTTGCAACCTATTTGATGCCTGTAAACTCCATAATCATGAATATTTTTGGTGAATTCTGTGTGGCCACTGCAATGAATCAAGGAAATATTATTCTGCCATAAAATAAGGAACACGCTATTGACATACACTACATATGGATGAATCTCAAAGATATGAAAATAAATTTAGTGAAAATAGACAAAGATCATGTATTCTATATATGTTTATATGAAATGATAAGAAACAGATTTTTAGAGAAAGATTAGCAGTAAGTTGGCACAAAGAATAGGAAAGGGATGAGTTGTACTTGGGCATGAGTGAGCTTACTAAAAGAACAAAAATGTCTTCGAATTGAACTGCATTGGTGGCTTAGGCACGTTGTTGGAACAGAGGTGGCGGCTCTCTTTTTCTGTCCCCAGCAAGACTTACAAGGAAGCCCAAAGGGCTTCCAAATTGGTTTCCAGGTTTGAATACTCAGGAGTTAAAAATTCAGATATTTTGGATGAATACACAGTAAGGAACATTCAGAAATAATGTTCTTTCTATGATTGATGAGTTAGCTGATGAACAACACATACTAGCTGGATCTAGTGTGGGTGGAAGGCTTATGTGTCATGCTGTCATTGCACACCAAGAAAAGGTTGCTGCTCTTATTGGTGTGTCTACAGCTGCGGATAGTATACTGATTTACCGAGAATTCTCTCACTTCACTAGACAAAGCCAACTACCCCTACATGACCCAGCAGCCGACACGATGTCAGATAAACAGCAGTCAGTCGCAGTATGCTAAAAAAATTCAACACACACATACACACAACTGAAAAAAAAATCACTCAAACCCAATGAAATACTCTGAAAAAGAGGCCCTAGATTTATTAGAAATAAAATTCAGAAGCGTGGTGTTTAGGTGCCTTCAAGAGATATAGGTACATTCATGGTAACAAAAGAAGCAATTGAAAAACTAGATATCCTACACCCAAAGGAATACTAGAAGATAAATGACAACAGAATTAGACAATTAACATGGTAAAGACTCGAGTTATAGGATGGAAGAAAAAGAAAAGAGGATCAGTGAACTCAAAGACAATCACTTTGCATACAAACAACAAGAGAAACAATCAATCAAGGGAACAAAGGAATGCAAAGAAAGTCTGAGGGTGATGTGAAACACTATCAACATAAACAATCTGTGTCTTATTATGATCACAGAGCAAGAAACAAATCTACAGAGAAATCATGGAAGAAAATTTCTCCAACATCACAAAATAAGAGAAAATAACTCAAGAAGCTGAGTGAACTCCAAACAAGATACAATCTAAAAGAAAAACATCATAACATATTGTAGTCAAACTCCCCAATTTCAAGGAAAAATACAATCTTTAGGAGAGCGAGGGGAAAAAAAAGAACAATCACTTTCATACACACACACACAAAACCCTGGCAAACCTAAGCTTTGATTTCTCAGCAGGAAACTATGCAGACAAGACGATGATGGAATGCTATATATCAAATTCTGAAGGATTAAAGAGGAAAAAACAAACCACCAACCAAGAATCCAATATCCAGCAAAATTATCCTTAAAATATGATGAAGAAATAAAGGTATTTCCATACAAGGAATTTGGAAAAGCAAGACCAGCATTACAAAAAATATTAACAGGTTCCCTATGGGCAGAAAATCAACAACAACCGAAAAACCTGAGAGAAATACAAAGCACAATACAACCCAGAAATCAATCCAATGGAAGCAGCACTCAGAACAACACAGAATTAGAGGAGGAACAAAGACACCAATCAATAAACACACACCCCAGCAAAATGACAGCAACCAACTCACATATATCAGTGAATGTCATGGATAAAATGCACCAATTAAGAGAGAGTATCGGATTAAAAGACAAGACCCATTTATATATGTTGCCTACAGGACACATATTAAACTCAATGACAAAATGGACTAAAATCAAAGGATGGAGGAACATGTGTAGCAATATTAATCTCACAAAATAGCCTTCAGGGTAAAAGCAAAATTAGAAACAAGAATGGATACCGCTTAATGATGCAAGGAACACTAGAACAAGAAGGCGTGACCATAATAAACAGACAGAGACTGCTCTACCAGACAGCAGCACACTGTTTATTCTTCTCTACTACACACAGTGCACACTCTACAATAAACTACGTTAGGCCACAAAGCAAGCCTTAATAAATATTTCTTTTAAAAAAACAACATCAAGTACTTACAATCCATTTTCTCAGATCATAATGCTATAAAACTGAAGATCAATAATAGGTAGAACAAGAACAAAAAGCCAAATACAAAAAAATTCAACAAAATACTACTTAAAAATGACTGGGCAAAGTATAAGAGTTAAACCCCAATAGGAAAAAAAATGCAGAAAATATTAAAAATGGAATTAAAGCCAAAGTGTATCAGGTGTGTGTGTGTGTGTGTGTCTCAAGTGACAAGGTTTTAACCATTCAAGCCAGGTTTATCATTTTTATTAAAAAAAAATCTTTTATTGGGGGTTCATACAACTCATCACAATCCATATATAAGTTCAGAAAACAATGATCCTACAAAGAAAATTACAAACCAATATCCCTCATGAACACGGATTCAATAATTCTCAACAATATTCTGGCCAAAAGAAGCCAAGAACATAAAAAAACAATTCACACAATAAAGTGGGTTTCATAACAGAGATACAAGTATGGTTAACATTACAAAAATAATCAATGCCTGTGGCCCGCGGGCTGGGCAGTTCAAATCCAGTGGCAGCTCTCAGGAGCACCACTGGGTCGCTCCCATGACCACCAGAGGGCAATGATCCAGAAAAAAAAATCAATGCAATCTACTACAAGGCAAAGAAGAACCAAATTATCACATCAAAAGATGCAGAAAAGTGTACAGATGTGCTTGACACAATGGATGTATATGGATTGTGATAAGAGTGTAAGAGCTTCCAATAAAATGATAAAAAAAATTACGCAGAAAAGGCAATAGCCAATACCTGGCTCTGATAAAACAAACAAACAAACAAACACTATTAAGAAGAAAAAAAGAAAAGAAGGGAAATTCAATATAATAAGGGTCATATATACAACAAAATCTCAGGGCTCAACAAACAAAAACAGAAAACAAGAACCGGATAAGACTGCCCTCTATCATCACTTTACTTCAATATAAGCTGGAAGTCTTAGCAAGAGCTATTAGCTGACAAAGAGAAATCAAGGAGATGCCACTGAGCAAAGGAGAACAGGAGCCGCTGTCCGCGTAGGCTCTGCTTTCATGTGGGACTGCCCCAAAGACCCGCCGAAACAGCGCAGCCACACTTAGAAGATCTGGTGACCTCACAGGATACAAGATCAACAACTGATTCCTGCATATCACCTAAGATAATTCTGAAAAAGGTATAAAAAAACCCTGCCATTTACAATAGTTATACAAAATTTGAAATTGTCTGTTGTTGATTGTTGAGCCAGTTCCAACTTATATCGACCCTATGTACATTCGAACAAAATACCACGCAGTCCTCGGCCACCCTCACAACTGTTCTTATGTTTGAGTAGATTGTTGCAGTCATTTGTCCCTTCATCTTTCGAGGCCTGTGCTGGCGCCCCCCCCCCACCAGCCTTCTATTGACTGAGCATGACGAACTTCTCCAGGGATTTGTCTTTCCCCTTAACATAACCAAAGTATGTGAGATTAAGCCTAATCATCCTTGCCTCTAAGGAGCATTTTGGCTATACTTCTTCCAAGACAGGTTTGTTTGTCCTTTTAGCAGTCCATTTTCTTAATTCTTTGCTTAATACCATAATTCAAATGCACAGATTTTTCTTTGGTCTTTCTTAGTCAATGAAATACTTAGGAATAAATCTAATCAAAGTAACAAAAGACCTATACAAAGAAAACCATAGATCACTACTACAAGAAATCAAAAGGTACCTACATTTAATACTGTGAAAATGTCAATATTACACAAAGCAATCTGTAAATTCTACACCATTGTGATCTAAATCTCATCTTTATTTTATTTATTTTTTTTTTGGGGGGGGGGCATCACTGCTCTCCGGTGGTGGGAGTAGGAGGCCCAGCCCCACTGCTGGAAGTGAACCTCCGTCCCAGTGGGCCGCAGTCCCGCGCACAACCACTACGCCACTGGGGCTCAGCCCACATCTTTATTTTTAAAGAAATGAAAAAACTACCAATTTCATATGGAAAGGCTAGAGTTCTAGGTTAGGAAAAGAAACAAATGGCAACTTCAATTCCTATTAAACAGTCACACAAAACAGGCTGATACTAATATAATGATAGATACATAGACTCATGGGTGAAATTTTTTTTTTTTGGGGGGGGGCGCATCACTGCCTCTGGTGGTCGTGAGTGCTACCCAGTGCTGCTCCTGAGAGCTGCCACTGGATTTGAACTGCCAAGCCCGCGGGCCACAGTCCCGCACTCAACCACTTACGCCACTGGGGCTCCAGCCCGATACATAGACTCATGGAACAAATTAGAGGATGCAGAAATAAATGCATCCACCTACATAAAATCAATTGTCAACAAAGGGCAAATCAATTGCCAACAAAGGGCAAAAAAAACATTAAATGAGAGAGAGATAGCCTCTTCAAAAATAGGTGCTATCAAAATTGGATTGCCATCTGCAAAATAATGAAACAGGGGTTTGCACATCGTTTCAAGCACAAAAACAAACTCAAGATAAATCAGAGAACTAACTTTAAATCCCAGAACTGTAAAGGTCATATCATAAAATGAAAAAATTGGGACAGATATAAGGTCTTATTGCAAAACACACACAGACTACCAAGTATAATAAAGGAAGTCCACAGATGGATGACAAAATATGTTACTGGAACTTAATAAAAATAAGACACTTATGCACATCAAAAGACTTCATGAAAAGAGTAAAAACAGCACACGGACTGGCAGAAAAAAATCTTTAGCCAGAACACTATGAGCAAGGGACTAATTATTGATATCTATAGAATTCTGCAAACACCTTAAGAAGAAAATTAAAGTGGGCCAAAGACAAACAGATATTTTATCAAAAATGACTCTCAAAGCATGAGAGAGGGAAGAGCAGCTGATGCAAGGGCTCAAATAGAAAGTAAATGTTTAGAAAGTGAAGAGAGAAACAGATGTACAAATTTGCGTGATTCAATTGGTGTATGTAATGCTATGAGAGCTGGAAGAGTCCTCAATAAAATGATTTGAAAAAAAGACACTCAAATAGTTAAAAACATGGAAAAAATGCTCATAATCTCTAGCCATCTGAGCGATACAAATCAAAACAATGAGCTATCACCTTACCCTCACGATAGCCTAATTCAAAAATAACAGAAAACCACAAAGTGGTTTTGAAGTAGGAATGGAAAGATTAGAACTCTTATACACAACTGGTGGTCTTGTAACCATGTACAACCATTGTGTAAAGTGATATGGAGCCACCTAAAGCAAATGGGAATAGAAAACCCATATAGTCCAGCAATGCCATTATTGGGCATACACCCCACAAAGCAGAGGGTCTGGGCTCTTGAAGGCTTGTCTTAAAACACATAACCAACTCAGTGAGGTGTCAACTAACCTGGAAGACACACACCAGCCAGTGTAAGGGTTATAAATAATAAAATCTAAGCCTGGAGGAGGGAAATAGCATTAGAGTTTAAATTCTGAGCACCTAGTTTGTAGAAGGGTACGGATAACAGTAAAAACCAAAAATGCACTTGCAGGGCCCCCACCTGGATTAAGCCTTTGGTGAATTCCCTGCCCAGGGATGTGAACAGCCATGCTATCAGACAGAGTGCATTGAAAAGTGGATTCATGCAGATGTAGTTAGGCTAAAAGTTACAATTTATGTAAGAGGGACTTTGACATGTAAGTACTTTTATTAATCTCAATCTTCATCAAATTCTCATCCCTAGTTCCAAAATATTCTTTATAATTTCACTTCTTAGTCACTATATCCTTTTTTAAATATTTATGGGACTAGAAAGCCTCCTCTTTCTCCCCCAGGGCAGCTGATGGTTTTGAACTGCTGACCCTGCAGTGAGCAGCCCAGTGCATAACCTCTGTGCCACCAAGGTCCCATATCCTTTTTAATAACTGACAAAAAGATTTTTATAAATTCCATGATGCTTTTTTTTGTTTTTTGGTCCATGATGCTTTAATACTCTCTAAAAGGTAAGATTAGGTCATTAAAAAGGAGAGGGGCCTGAGCCCTGGTGGCACAGAGGTTGTGCGCGGGACTGCGGCCCACCGGGATGGAGGTTCAATTCCAGCAGTGGGGCTGGGCCTCCTACTCCCACCGCCGGAGAGCAGTGATGCCGCCCCCCCTCCCCCCCCAAAAAAAAGGAGAGGGCTTTTTTTTTTTTATATAATCACTGTATTTAGCTAATGTTTTGCTGTTTTTTTAATAAAAGAGAAAAAAACAATTCAAAGTTACCTTACTTCTACAAAATGAGATCATGATATCCTATAGAGTATATGCCACACAGAAGAGTTCTTATCAACAATTGCCCACACTTCTGAATGATAGCTAAAAGATTTAAATGGGGGAAAAGATGAGAAGCTGATATTTGGAGAATAACAAAAGCAGACATTTGGAGAATAACAGCAGAAGGCATGTGAAGGTGCTTGGCACAGTATATTTATTTATGTATTGTGAAAAGTGATGTACGAGCCCCCAATGAAATGATTTTTTAAAAAAAGGTTTATATGAATGCTGAGTAAAAATGAGTTTATATGTAATGATGTAGCAGAAATATTTCAGCTTACCATAAACAACTGGATATACTGTCCCTCGTATACCTGATGCTGGACAGTGCATATTTTTTCCATTCAAATAGACATTCAGTTCTACATGGTCATATGTGATGCCCTAGGAAGAAAAGAAAAAACTTGAAAGTATAGAAACATACAAGTTCTATAAAAACCTGTACAGTTAAAAGACGTTAGTTGGGAAGCATAGAAACATGAAAAACTAAGCAAAGGATTACAGAAGCTTTCAATAAGGATTGACAATCTGGTGATGCACTTGAACTGAGCGAAAACATTTAATTGGAATTAAGTGAGGGGAAGAAGGCAGGTAATCCCAAAAGTCTATATTGGAGAAAAAATAAATGACCATAGTTTTAAAGCTAGGATTATGCTCACACCATCTGCATTTTATATTTTGAATATTGAGATAACAATAATTAGTATTAAACAGAGAGGTAGAAAAAGAAGAGCTCAAAAAATTAAAAAATATATAAACATTTATATGTAAACATTTATATGAACACTATTGGTGGTATAAAAATAAAAATCAAATTGATTAGTAGTAATCATAATTGTGCTTAAAGTACTCATTTGTATTATGTTCTAAGCATTATTCTGCTGTTGTTGTTTTATACTATTGAGTTGATTCTCATCATAGCAACACAACATAAACCATATAGACAGAATAGAATTGTTCCTAGGATGTAATCTGTACAGATTCCTGTTGTTGGGTCTTTTCTCCCACTGAGCTGCTGCTGGTGTAAACTGATGGCATTGTACAAATAGCAGAGCTGGGATTTAAACCCAGCAAGTGTGGTTTCAAAATATTTCATCTTAGTTACCATGCCATACTACTTCTTTTTAATGGCAAAAAGAGATCATTTTTTCAAAGACTCAAGGATAGATGGTAGAGATCTTTGAATAGAGAAATCATCATCAATGAAAACCAAAGCTACCTCAAGGACTTCTGACTATGGATAAGTTGTATCACTTAAAAGCTGTTAGAAGTAGAAAGAATTTTTATAGATCACCATTCCTTAATTCTCTTACTTAACTCCGGCAGGCAGCAGAAGCCTAAAAAAGTCAGTGTGTTAAGTACTACAACTGTTTCTCCTTAAATCTTAACAAAGCCAGGGTTGGATTAAACAATGATTTACCAAAAAACTAAACCAACTACCATTGAGTCTTAATTTATATATACATTGCTTTTGCTTCATTTAGTTTATGTATTTAATTAATATAATTAGGCTTTTCTAGTACGGGTCTGTTTTTATTTATTTATTTTTTTAAAGTATAAAAATAAAGAAATCCGGGCTGAGCCCTGGTGGCGTAAGTGGTTGAGTGCCGGACTGTGGCCCGCAGGCTTGGCGGTTCAAATCCAGCGGCGTCTCTCAGGAGCAGCGCTGGTAGCGCCCACGACCACCAGAGGGCAGTGATGCCCCCCAAAAAATAATAAAGAAAGAAAGAAATCCAGAAGTCTATCAATCCCATACCTATGCCATCAAGTCTATTCCAACTCACAGTTAGCTCACAAGGCAGAGTCGAACTGCTAACAGATTTCCAAGGCTATAAGTCTTAAAGAAGTGGTTCACCAAATCTTTCTCCTCCAGGGGGGCTGGTGGCTTCGAACCACCAACCTTTTGGTCGCCACCAGGCACAAGGGCTCCCCAGTTCAAGTGGTAATCTAGGAGCTCTTTACCACCTGTGGCAGCATGATCTATTACAAGCAAGCAAATTTTAACCCAAGCCACCAATCTGGGGGCAAAATCCCAATACCAAAGAAAGAAAGAAAATACGACAGCCCACGGCCATGCTTAATTAAATTATTTTCTAACTTAATCTGTCCTGTTATATGACCTAAAACTAGGGTTGACTCTATTAGCAGCTGATTACAAAAATTTCTATGTGGTCTATGATAGCAGTATCAATACTCATCTGCAGGTTTAATGAACACATTCTGAAATGAGACTGCTTTGATTACAATCCTAGTACTATTCCTTATGAGAAGTTACTGAATTTATCTTCATCCATACAATGGGGACAATACTACTTCCTAGCCTATAAAGGTCATTATGGGGATTCAACAATTTAATCATTGCCAGGCATTAAAAGAGACCTCAACTGAAAAAACACACAAATGCACAAGTCATAAAACATCACTGTCAACAGGTCAATTCTGACTCACAGGTAACCCGACTGGACAGAGAACTGTCCATGGGGGTTTCTGAGACTAAATTTTTACCGGGACAGACTCATCTTCCTCCAGTTGAGTAATTGATAGCTTTGAACCATTGATCCAAAACTCCTTAAAACAGGGCCTATGAGCCCTGGTGGCATAGTGGTTGTGCGGGGGACTGCGGCCCACTGGGATGGAGGTTCAATTCCAGCTCATAGGAGCAAAGGCTCCTACTCCCACCACCAGAGGGCAGTGGTGCCAAAAAAACCCAACTAAACCCCCTCCCCCCACCCCAAAAGACAGGGCCTAGTCCCTAACAGTGGTCATGTCAGTTCCTCTTCTTGCTATTATTACAGATTGTCAAATTTCTGTACTAACTTCAAAATGTATTTTTACAATAGAATTAGCATTTTTCAAAACTATACAGTAAATAGGGCTGAGCCCTGGTGGCATAGTGGTTGTGCACAGGACTATGGCCCACTGGGATGGTGGTTCAAAGCCAGCAGCAGCTTTACAGGAGTAAAGGCTGAGCCTCCTACTCCCACCACCAGAGGGCAGTGATGCCCCCCCAAAAAAACTATACAGTAAAAAAAAAAAAAGCATAAGCTAGTGTTACAGTTGACCCTGATGGCACAGTATGGTTACAGAATGAATATAATCATTGCTTTAGGAGTTAAAAGCTTGTTTTTCTCGACTTCTGCTCAAAAATAGCATATAACAGAAATTCTACAACATGAACATTCTTTGCTTTTTATAATCCACTCTTCTTTTTCTACACCACTGTCACTACTTTGGTAAAATTAGTTTTCAAGTATTTGAACCAGGGAAGTAAATGCAGTACAGTGATATTTCACTTCTCTTGATTCTATGAACATTTTTTTCTTTAATTCTCCTTTTATCAGAATGAGCACTAAAACTAAAAATCTGACTTCATCATGTTGATAACTGACATCACTAAATCTGTCAATTTGTGATATCAGTCATCTTATGAATGAGTCAGAAAAGCAAAAATAACACATATCAGAAGTTCTGTGCATCGACAAAGAAAACCATTTGTTGCTAACTATCCTTTCTTATGGCTGAATTTCATCTGTCAGTGTAAACTGGTTGACAGCATCAACTTAATTTCAAGATTCTCTTTAAAGAAATAATTATTTCAATAAGGATGTTCCATATTATGGACATATGGCAATAATCTGTAAATATAGAACTGACTATTCAGAAGCTATAGGGAAAGGCTGGTTGTAAAACATTGTTTATGTCTTTTGTCTGCGTTTTCTTTTCCTTTAGTCAATTTAGAAAAAAAGAAAATTAAAAAGTCAAAAATGAATGTTGCTCACATTTCTTAAATCACAGAATAAGATCAGACCATAGTTAAAATTCTTGATTTCTGCATCTGTCTTCATTATTTTCAAAGTACCATATGTTTCTTTAATTCAATAACCTAGGTTTGCCTTGTCTGTGTCTTTTTATTAGGCATCGTCTTCATTATTCAAATTCCCTTCGACTCGATACCAGATCCAGGGGCACCTTTGTTAAGATTTCAGAGCTCTCCTTTCAGTCAATAGCTAACAGCCCGAGCTCAGGACACGAGGGTAAACAAAAAAGAACTGCTGCCATGGTTCTAGTTCACACATGCAAGGGTTGTTACACTCAAAACCTGCTCGGACATGTCTCTGATCAATGGATGTCTGTGGGAAAATTCTCTCAGTAGTACATTTGTCTTATAAGGGATCCTTCAAGTAATAATAATAAGGATGCATTTGTGCTATAAGAAAAAATGATAAGGGCAAAATAATAATTTTAACAAAACTCAAGTAGACTTTATAGATTGGTAGTGGGCTAATATCAGATTTATGACCTTGAACTGGACTGGTTGAGATGTTTTCTCAATGTTCAATTACCCTTTGTATAAAACTTTATATTATATACATATGCGTGTTTGTGAAAAATTGTTTCTCTAGTCTATCCAGAATAACACAGATATCTTTCCAAATTATTAAAGTTTTGTAAAAAACTTACAGAACTGCTATCTCACATAAAGCAGTACCTTTTAGCAGAATCAAATATTTTAACGATAATCAGGAAAACTTCAAAGATGAGCCAGGAGAGGGAAGGCCATCAACCCTGGGCAAATGAAGATGTGGCTGACGTTCAGAAAGTGGTAGAACAAGAACTACTATTCGTGTGATAACTACTACTCACATAGTTCAGTATTTTCAGCTTTATGCAAGCATCTTGGCCTCAGCAAGCTTTTGGCTTGATGGATGCTAAAAGTATTATGCAAAGATCAACTAGCTTCAAGAATGATCCCTCCATCATCCTCTTATGCAAGACCAAAGGTACTGAAGATGATTTTTTTTGTTGTTTCTGAAGACGAGGTTATGCAATGAAGTATAACTGAGGACAGGTCTTGAATCTGTCAATACAATTCAGAGAACAAGGGCTAATCCAAACAGTGGTGTGGAAGGGGATGAGCTGGGCCAGCTCATTCCCATTCAAAACAGGTAGCCTCAGAAGGCCATGGCAACTATTTTATCTGATGGCACAGGGGTAATCTTGACAGATTTTTCTCAAAGGACACAGGATCACAGATGTGTATTATGCAGAAGTTTTAAGAAGATTTAAAACTCCACAAGTGAGAGGAAAAATGTTGGGCCCACAAATTTTTTCCATCATGACAACAGATATGCTCATTCTTTAAGAACAGCATGAGCATATCACTGGGAAACCTTACCCATCCACTGCACTGCCCTGACAGGATTCCTTCAGAGCTCTCTCTGCTCCTCAAACTAAAAGGACAGTGAAAAGGAACACAATTTGAACCTCTCAAGGATGGTCTAAACTTAAAATTGCAAAAATGTATAAACTTCAATGGAAGATATGTCAAGAAATAATAGTTTCACCTTTGGATATATTTGTTTGATAAATTATTTCGTAGCAATACTTTTCAATTTACCCTCAACAGGGTTCTCTGGTAACACAGTACATGAGGAAGTTTTTGGAAAGGGAACTAGAAAAAATACCTTTGTATTGCATTTTAATAGGGTGGCTTTGGTAAAAATATACATATATTTAGAGGGAAATAAAAATCTAATGAATGTACACAGCTCTGTTCTCTGATTTCTAAAACATTTTACACTAATCAAGTCTTAGGATCTTGAACCCAGTTCTTTGAAGCATTCTGAATGTAAAGGAAGTTTAATAAGATTAAGCTTAATGAGAAGCAGCTCTCCTGGAAAAAATAGTTTAATTAACAGAAGTTCAAAACAAAGTAAGCAATAAATTCAAACTTCTAAAGCTCTCTAGCTTCAAATATACCCAATATTTTCTAATACAGTGGTCCGTAAACTTTAAAAATTAGGGGCCAAGGTTTCTGATACGAGAAAAGCTGAACACTGGACAGCAGTTAAATTGTCCATTGTCGTTGATGCACTAACTGCCCTCCAACTTGGGGTGAGACACGACCCAGGTCTGCACCACCCCCAGCTCAGCTCCATTCTGACTGAACCTGGAAGAACATCCCTGAAGTGGACTATAAGCTCACAATGGTCCTCAGGCCAGTGGCAACTCTATAAACTATCAGGCAATCCATAAAAGTGCTCTCTTTGGAAAATCTGCCAGCTCATTAAATCCAACTCTAGTGCTTTGAAATTCAAACACAAACTCCCAGGCAACACTGTCTAGGCTAAAAGCAATTTGAGTTTAATAATTCACAGTGTACACTAGCTCCAAGAGAAAACTTACCACCACATCTCCCTCTTGTGGAAGGTTATTTGCTGGCAGCCTGTTTTTCTCCTCGTTGTTGTAGTACAGGGCTCCGTCATTCCTCATCACCAGACTGTGGATGTCTCGGCCCAGGGGAATCTGATTCAAGTTAACTTTCTGGGTCGCAACGCCAATACCCCAGATTCCTGAAACATAATACTTTAAATGTCCCCCAAATCTGGAGAACACAAATACAAACAGTAGGGAGCATCTGCCGTTTTTGGTGTTGTTTGTAAAGCGGCACATTATTATTGCTGAGTTTAACTTTGTAAACACCTCTTTTAAAAGGTAGGCTGCAGATTATGTTCTCCACAGACTTCGCACAAGCTGCCTGGGCTAAAAGCATGGGCTCTGGAGTTGTATGGTCCACATTCAGGTCCTGACTTAATTTTCCCACCTGAAGAAAGTTAACCTTCTGAAGCAAGCAAGACCTCTCTTAATGAGACAGCAGAACACATGAGGTCCAAGAGTTTATCTCAAACTTAATCTTTATCAAAGTTAATTAGGAACAATTCTATAAATGGAAGATGACTTGAAGACAATGTTGCTACGCCACTGATTTATCTGGACTGAATCAGATGCTCAGCAAACCACATAATCTACTGCCATCAAGTTAAATTTGACTTTTAACAACTCCATATGGGGTTTCTGGGACTTAAAATCTCTATAGGAGCCGAGAACCCTATTGTTCTCCTACAGAACCGCTGGTGGGCTTGAACCCCCAACCTGGCAGTTAGGAGTCGAACACCAAACACATCACCACCAGGGCTCTTGTAAGAATGATAGGGATAGGCTGAGCCCCAGTGGCGTAGTGGTTGTGTGCAGGGACTGCGGTCCACTGTGTGGGCGGTTCAAATCCAGCAGCAGCTCTCCAGGAGTAAGGCTGGGCTTCCTACTCCCACCAGAGGGCAGTGATGACAAAAACAAAAAAATTGAAAAAAAAATGATAGGGATTGATAATATGAATTTCACAGAATAAGAGATGTAAACTAAGTTTATAAGTTCTTCTCCCTCTAGAATTGATATTTTATATGATTGCTTTCTTGAAAGATCAGTGAGGGCACCACTGAAAATATCATCTTTTGCTAAAGAAATACAAAAAATTAGATTTTAGATTTAAGGCTCACAAAAAAAAATAGCTGTTCAGAAAACAAATTATTTTAAACTGGAAAAGATTTTAGTAATCAAGGATATTTTGCAATCAGTAAGCCAACATATAAAAATGGAACAGCAAACAGTTTCAAGTTATTCAATATCCTTAAGAAAAGCAGCATCTGACCACACGAGAGGACTCAAAAAGTTTGTGGGGAAATGTAATTTGTAAATAATACAGTCATAAAATGAGCTAAGGACAAGAATGAGTCATTCACCAAAGAGGACATTCAAGTTACCAAGGAACACATGACAAGATGTTCAGTGCCATTCGGCCTGAGAGAAACACAAATCAAAATCTTACTGAGACACCACTTCACTCGCACTAGAATGGCGGGAGCCCTGGCGATGTACTGGTGGTGGTGAGCTGCTAACTGCAAGGCCAGCCATTTGAGACCGCCGGCCACTACGCGGGGGAGAGATGGGTCTTTCTTGTTGAGAGAGAGTTCTGTCTGGTCCTGGAGGGTCACCATGAGTCAGCATCAACTCGAAGGCAGTGAGTCTGAGGTTTGTTTGGATGGACTTTTTTGGGGGGAGAGTGGGTTTGAGGAAAATGGCTAAGATTTAGAAAACACACATAGAAAATAACAAATGCTGGCAAGGATGTAGTGGCTAAAGGAACCCTTAACCATTGCTGGTGGGGATGTAAAATGGTTCATACATTTGTGAGGAAAACAGTCTGGTGGTTCCTCAAAACCTAACAATGGAAATACTATATGATCTAGCAGAGATTTAAAAGCAGAAATTCAAATAGATACTTGTACACCAATGCTTATTGCAATATTCGAAATAGGCAAAAGCTGTAAACAACTTCAATGCCCTTCAGTCAACAAATGGGTGTGCTACATACATTCAAGGGTAAATTAAAATATGAGTTACAAAATCACAAGCTCTTATTGAACAAAAACAGGAAAAGATGAAGCTAATATTTTTGTCCATCCTCAATTAAGATCTTCTGAAAGTCATGCTTCCCTCTTTCTAAGCCTTGACAAAAGAATTTTGTACTCCCTAAATTACACCACATCAAAGCAGCAGTGTTGGCCGTCTAAAACCAAAACCAAGTCCACTGCCATTGCGTCAATTCTGACACTGAGCAATTCTTTAGGACAGAGCAGAACTGCTCCAGGGGGTTCTCAGATTCCACATTTTTATAGGAGCAGACTGTCTCTCATTCTCTCTTGGAGCAGCTAGTGGGTTTGAACCACCTACCTTGCTACTCGCAGCCCAGCACTTAGCTCACAGGGCCCCTAGGAGCAACAAATTGCTGAAGAACATCATAAAAGAACATCATGAAAAGATGGAGGGTCAGTAAAAGTTTGGAAATCTTCGATAAGACAAATACACACGAAGGGTACACTCCCAAGAAACAGAAAAAATGATTCACTGAACAGAACTTTTGCAGAACGCATTTTTTATGCTATGCTAGCATTGATCAACTTGCTCTGAGTTAGTGCACCCCAGTGACATCACCTGAGAAGGTTCTCTCTGATCATAGTGAATTTTTTCATAAAAGCAGTTTCTCTTGAACCTCGTTTTTTGTGATGGCCAATTTAAGAGAACAGCATGCAACTGTGAAATTTTGTTTCCTGCCTGGGAAAAATGCTGCAGAAACTGTTGAGATATTGAACACAGCTTATGAGGATAGCACTGTGGGAAAAACTCAAGTGTGTGAGTGGTTTTCTCCTTTAAAAAAAGGTGAAATATCCTTCCTACTCCCACCGCCGGAGAGCAGTGATGCCCAAAAACAAACAAACAAACAGACAAACAAACCTAAAAAAAAAAAGGTGAAATATCAATTGATGACAAATCTTGATCTGGATGTCCCTCAGCTTCTCGAATGAACAAAAATGTCGAAAAAATTAGTATACTTGTGCTTGAAGACTAACAATGGACTGTTGATGAGATGGGAAAGTTATCTGGACTACTGTGGAGCTTGGTTCAGCAAACTTTAATGGAACATTTGGGAATGAGAAGGGTCACTGTAAAGGGTCACATGTAAGGATCACTGTGCCTCAGGTTCTGACTGATCAGGAAAAAGATTGTCAAGGAGAAACATGTTGTACTTCGAAAGACCAGCTCTGAAATGACCCAAACTTTTTCCCTAAGGTCATTTCTGGTGACGAGACATGATCTTATTCTTACGACCCCAAAAATGAAAACAATTAAGCCAGTGGAATATGCCATCGTCACCTCGATCAAAAAAAGTTCATCAAGTGAAATAAAGATCAAAATGACGCTCACTTGTTTTTTGATGTGAGAGAGTGCATTTAGAGTTTATGCTACCAAGTCCGATTGTTAATCAAACTTACTACTCAGAGGTTCTGAAAAGATTGCTTAACAGTGTATGACAAAAAAGGCCTGATTTATGGCAGATAGGGGACTGGTTTTGCCACCACGACAGTGCATCTCAGTATGCCAGTTTTTGACAAAAAACAGTGTGCCTCCTTGCTCCACACACTTTACTTACCTGTCTTTGCTTTGTGAGACTTCCTTTTGTTTCTGCAAATGCAGAGGGGAAAAAAGACAGCCATTTGATGAAGTATCAGAGGTGAATAAAAAACAAGCGAGGTGCTGTCTGCCATCCAAACACATGAGTGTGAAAAAAGTTTCCAAGAATGGAATCACAGTTTGACAAATGTATTAAGTGTAATGGAGACCTCTTTGAAGGTGACAGGTTGCTTTGTTAAAAAATTTAAATACATAGCTTTGAAAATAAAATTCAGTTTTTTGGGAGGTGTCCCCTCATAGACTCAAACAAAGTAACAGTCATGAGAATGATGCAAGACCAAGAAATAATTTCATTTTATACTGCCACAGGATAACATAACTATACAATAACCAGTAACATGGCTATATGATTCAACTTCATAACATTTAAACAGTATAGACTTTAGACTTCTATCTGAATTCTAAATATAATGATTGCTTCAAAAGACACTGAATCAGGGTCTCTGGTATGTTAACAACAATAGAAAGAGAAGTTCAGGATCAGTTGGGTATCTTGCCAGGATAAAATGGCAAGAAATGGGCCATCTAGTCCCTGTGATGAATGCTAGCATTGGGCCTTTATCCAGTGTAGTCTCTCTTTAAAACGTTTTCATACATATAGCTCAAGAAGCAGGGAGGACAGCTCTTACAATCTCACCTTACTTGGAAAATTAAGTAATTTGATGAAGATCATGTGACCTAGGTCTTCTAGGTAAGAGAGATTCCCTGACTCCATGAATGTTTTTCACATACTGAAAACTGCTCTTACTATTTAGAATACTCAATATTTTTAATAGTAAACTACTATTATACCAACCTGTGGACTGGATTTTGAATTCAAAGTAGCTTTTGTTTTGATGTAAGGGTGCACTGGCAAGACAACCCCCTGTTCCACATATTCTTCTTCCATTTTTCACAATGACAACATCTGTTCCTAAACAAAAATGCAAATACTTTGTAAAGTTTTATATATTCATATTAAAAAACCAAAATTCAGTTATTTCAATTTTAACTTTTCCTCTACAAAAAATAGGGATACTATATGAACTTTGCAACATAGAAAATATAAATTTTTGGTTACCAAATGCATATTAAAGGTCCATGTATGGTTGAGCCCCGATGGCGTAGTGGTTGTGTGCGGGACTGGGGCCCACTGAGATGGAGGTTCAATTCCAGCAGCGGCTCCACAGGAGCAAAGGTTGGGCCTCCTATTCCCACCACCAGAGGGCAGTGATGCCCAAAAAATAAAAAAACAAAAAGAACCCCAAAAATAAAGGTACATTTATATTGCTTCTTGGCCTTTGGCTAAGATCAAGTATAAAAGGTATATTTATACGATGCAATAGTATACTAAATATGCAGTAACAATATGAAAAATATTTTGAGAATGAGCTTTTGGGACATGTCAATGGACTTGCTTGATGCAGGGTTGCCACAAATCTTCCATTTGTAAAAAGTAGAATATCTGCAAAGTCTAATAAATCAAAGTATGCCTGTAGATTTGAGAAAAATAGTTCCTTGATAATGTGACCACAGTACCAATTCTTTGCAAAATCTTGATTTAGGAAAACATGTACATCAGAGAACATGCAAAAAACACCCCATAAAACCATGGCATATGCATCTAAGGTAAATAGTATTACCACCTCACCAGTAATGTGCTAAAAGTGAAGCAGATCTGGCTACCTTAGAACAGTATGGGCTCCTTCATGTAAGGTGGAACTCAAAAAAAAGGTATTAATAAGGAAGTAATTCACTACTGAATTAATATTTAAGCAAACACTTGGGACAAACACATAGGAGTAATGCAAACTTTTCAGAGCCCACACAATTCTAAATTATTACATTTAAGAGACTTTATAACATCCTTTAATAAATGTAAAACTAATATTCTAATTTATGATTAAAATTTTTATTATTTTTTCTGATTACATATATGAAATAGAAAAGTTTGAGAAAATACCTTTCTAAATAACTAACATCTGGTCCCCAGTAAACCATTTGTAGTTCCAACTGGATAGCAACCAAAGGCCCAGCTCTAAGATGATGACAAAGACCACGGAGTAGTGCTTGCCACCCAACAGACCCTTCCTCGTAACTGACCTCAAAGTGAATGAAGGTGCTGGGCTAAGCATTTTATAGGGTCCATGTAGCCTATTGCCCCATTCATTGCCCACAGTCTTTCCTCTGGAGACCCAAACAGTTCCACGGAAGCTGACTCAATTTCTGACTCTCAGAGGGAAGAAGTCGAGCTAGCAACAAGTCAATCCGAGTGTTTCATCTCTTGGTCCTGGCGACTGAGTCAAGACCTACACCCCTATCTCCATGGCCATCATGGCCATCGAGTCGACTCTGACTAAAGACCCTTTGGGTTTCCAAGACTGTCATTTTTATAGGACAAGCAGCCTCAGATGTCTCACCTGGAGCCATAAGTGGGTTTGAACTCCTGAGTTGTGATTAGCAGACCAATACGTGGCCTCCAACACCACTAGCGCTCACTTCTCTCAGACACAGTCACTAAGTGTTGTTGCCTGTTGTTAACAGTGGCTCTGTACTTTTCATTTACATGAGCCAATTCTCTATACACTAAAAAAATTCTGTTACGCTTTTTTTTACTACTTGCATCTGAAAGCACCAGAAATTAAATACATTTCGAGGAATTATACACATAATGGTGTTTTTTCTTAACTGGCAAAGTAATGTGGCTGCTTTATAGGTTAGAATCACAGAGCCAACATTGAGCATGATATGATTCCCTTATTTAAATATCAATTCTTATAGGTAAGACATGTTATTAGGTGCTGAGATGATTAATATAGAGGCTTCCAAAGAGCATTCTAACATTAAGAAATTGATAGATTATTTAAAACATATAATTTCTCTTTATTAAGCATAACATTGTTCTATATTTGAATCCAAGGTTTTTTTCATCTTAGTGGGGCTTTTTTGTGTGTGATTGAGGTAGTGCTATTTATTATCAGCACTACTTAGAAAGCCAATACAAATAGATACAGTCAAAACACATATGGCTTGAGAGTATATTTTAAGAAACATTAAAACTTTCAAGTGAGTATAATCTCTTTAAAAGGAGCACTGGGAGATATTTCTAAAAAGTCAATTCACAATTAAAAGCTGAAGATATGGTTTCAATGAAGATATTTAGAAAGATTATGCCACAGAAAAATTATTAGAGCATCATCAAGATCAGCGAATGAGGTAAAAGTCATTTGGATGAAAAATATATAGATGGCTTCCTTTCAATAAAACAAATAAAGGGGGGCTGAGCCCCGGTGGCGTAGTGGTTGTGCACGGGATTGCGGCCCACTGGGACGGAGGTTCAATTCCAGCAGTGGGGCTGGGCCCCCTACTCCCACGCCGGAGGGCAGTTATGCCCCCCCCCCAAAAAAGAAAAAACAAAACAAAGAACAATCACATTGTTTAAATTATTTAATACAGTTAATCTGCAGGTTTTGAACGTTCAATTTATGATTATGGACTAACCTAGAAATGTCTATTATAATAATTAAATGTTGAGGGTCATATAATGGTTCTAAATCCTAAATGGGCACATTTTAACAAAGCATTATTATCACTATTACCATATGTTATGTTAAAGATGTTTTAGTGTCTCTAAAAGAGCTTCATGAATTTTTTTTTTTAACCCACAGAAAAGCACTCCACAGACTGAAGACAAACACTTGACTGCCATTAGATATGAACTGTACCTAACTATTGTGACTTAAATACAAATTCAACTTACAGACAGATTTAGGAATGGAATTCATTGTAATCCAGGTCCTGTCTGCAGAACCCTTCATACATCCAATTACAGGCATTCTTGGTATATGTGCTTATAATCAACAAGATTCAGTCAACCCCCTCTTCCAACTCAAGCTCTAAAATCAGGCTGCTTCTTCTGTAATTAAAAAAATGTACTAAAAGTCTAAGGAAAAAAAAACCCAAAAACACAAACACTGAAATGGGCAAAACTCGCCAGCTCTTTGTGGAGAAATGAGCAAGAAGAAGAATGATCATAAAAAACAGTCTGTCGTGATTGGGAGTTGGGCAGTAGCTAAGGAGAGAAGAGCTAATGCCATCAAACAGTCCCGTTGCTGTGTATGGTTTGTCCTTTGCTGTATTTCCCAACACCTAAGACAATGCCTGCCACCCATGAGTTGCTCAATAAATACCATTTAGCTGAATGAACAAATGAAATGGAAATGTTTTCTGAGGGAAATTCTAGGATTTGAACATTCAGTTTATTGTCTGCAAAGGGTTATTCATAGAAAATTATTTAAATATATGTATCAATCAGAAGTCTTTGGTTTAGTTAAACAACAACATATATATCCACAACCTGTCAATTTGACATACCATTGTGACTTGGGTTGCTGTAATACTGGAAACTGTGCCACTGGTATTGGAAACACCAGCGGGGTCACCCACAGGGGAAGAGTTTCAACAGAGTTTCTAAAGCAAAATAGAGTAGGAAGAAAGTCCTGATGATCTACTTCCAAAAATTAGCCAAAGCAAACCTATTGGTTACAATAGAACCTTATCTAACTTGGACAGATCTTCAGGAGGGATCCATCACTAGAAGAGGGCACTCATTTGGTGAAGCCCAATCAAAATGGGCACGGGAAACCCATGGTGGAATGGAATCGTACAACAGACGCAATGATGGATGATAAATATTCTGACGATGAATAGGGCGGCACAGGAAACGTTTCATTTTGTTTTACACAAGGTTGACAAGAATAGGAATTGACTGAGCAGCAACTATAGGTTTTGAACAAGAGGCTTCAAAAAGTTTGTAGAAAATAAAGTAAAACACGATTGAATATGTCCATGAACCTTGTGAAGGCCCCTCATATAGGTATATATGTATATGCATATATATGTATGCACATGCAATATGTTGTTAGTTCTTGTCAATTCTGACTCGTGGCAACCTTAAGCTTTACAGAGAACTGTGCTGCATAGGATTTTCAAGGCTGTACCTTCTGAAAATCAATCACCAGACTTAGGCACCTGTGGGTGGGTTTGAACCAGTTAGCAGTCCAGCATTTAACCCTTTGCTGCTTAGTCACCCAGGGGCTCGCATGCTTATATATACATACACAGTGTATAAAGTCCCAAAGATCCCCTCGTTGCACATGGGTTAGGGACTTCTTGGCTAACTAAAAGAAACGCTCATGTGATCTCCAAAGCAATAATCGATGCGGCAACTTCTCCCCTGGGGCGACCCAGATGTCTGCTCACAAATTGCGGAGCTCTTTAACCACTGTGCCACCAGGGGAGGCACCGGTTTGATGAAATTACAGCGTGCCAATCCGTAACTACCAACGAGCCAAGCAACTGGAGGTTTCGTTGAAAGGATGTGTCCTGGCCTGCAGTGTGACGGCGATTTCGCAAAGTGCTCGGTTTCATAATTTTCTAAGGTGAAGAGGAATCGCTTCCAACAAAACACGCCTCCACGGAGGGATGGTGGAGCCCCAGAGACAGCGCCTACTCACTGGGGACAAGGCTTCCCGATCGCCCCTAGAACACTTTCTGGCAAGGTGCAGGTTGGGCTTGGCGTGGACAGGGCCAGGGGCAGCTGGACACGCTCCGGGACACCATCTCCTTGGCCTGGGGCGTGTGAAGGGGTGGGCAGCCAGAGTAGATCCGTGGGAAAGGGTCATGACACCCATCTCCGGAGGCCGGCGAGCAGCAAGGGCGCCGGTATGAACGCATTGATCGGGGTCAAGGTAGGATAAACAAGAAAATTCTATCAGTGGCGAGGCAGACGCGGGGTCAAGGGCAGGGTCGCCGGGTGAGGAGCTGGTGGGCTGGCCTCGGGGTGGGCCGTTGGGGCTGGAGAGGGGCCTTACCCATGTGCTGCGTGTCCAGCTGGACGGCCGGCATTTCCTTCAGAGGGATGTGACCTGTGCCGCCGTCTCGGCAGCACCGCAGGCAGCAGAACACCGAGGCTGCCATTGCGCCGAGACCCACCACTCAGGCGCCACTCTCCCCAGATCGCGGGGACAACGCCCCCCACCTTCCGCTCCGCCGCAGCCCCTGACCGAGCCCGGAGACGCCGGTGCGGAACGCGGAGACGCCACAGCGACCCCGGGAGGCCGGAGGCCGCAGCGCAGGCGGAGGCGGGGCCACGCGCCGGCGGCGCGATGACGTGGGCGCGGGGACGACGCGGCGCGAGGGCGGCGGCGGCGGCGGCGGCGGCGCGTCCCTGCGGGCCTGGCCGTTTCTCTCCCGCGAGCTCGCGCTCCCGCCCCGGCTGAGACTCGCACACCAGCCCGGCCAGAGCCCGCGAACGGGGGTGTAGATGCCATGTCTTTAAAACTCTGCCCCCCTCCTCCCCGACATCACTCTTACGGACGATTCCCGGGGCCGGGCCGGGCGGCGCGCAGAGCCTCCGTTTCCCACAGTGATGGATTTCTGAAGCCTTTGCCCCGGTGCTGAATAAGGACCCCGGGCAGCAGTTCTCTGAGTGACTGATGGCTCGATGGCGCTGTATTCCCTCTGGAGTCTAGACGCAGGATGTGGGGGGAAATGGGAAGGGAGGCGGGAGCGGTCGGGTCTTCGAGGGCAGCACTAGGCGCCTTCCGCCACCGGCTGCCTGCTGCCACGCAGGCCCGCGGCAGTCGCCCTGCGCGCCGCCCCTTCGCAGACCGTCCTGCCACCGTGCTAGCTTTTACAGGCCAGGCCGCTGGGCCCAACCCTGCGCTGTGCTGGGCTGTAAGATTAAGCTGCATGCAGCCTCCATTCCCAAATCAGATTTGCTTTTTATTTTATTTTTTTCTTCTTTTCCCAGACCTTTTTTTTTTTTTTTTAAACTAGTTCATTGGGAGCTAATGCAGATGAGAGTCACACCGAGAAGTATTGTACAATTGCTGTCACAGGCAGTTTCAAATCCAAATCAGGTTTTCATCTGAAGGCTTCTACACACTCACCAAGTACTGAGAAATGGGACACACAATGCCCACCTACTAGGTAGCAGGTTCCTGTCTACGACCTTGTAATATCCAGAGTATAATTATCTCTTTGGGCGGATCTTGTTCACAGAGTACTTTTTCAGGCACTTCTTCAGGTTCTTGGGTCTCTTTCCAGCCCATACAAATGGTGTTTGCATAAGATCACTCATGGAAAGCTCCAAGTGGCTGTATTTTGAGATATGCTTACCTTAAGGTGATGCTCTTTGAACTGATAGACACCCCATATCCCTGCCTCTTCTTTCTTGGTAGTCATTTTACATCACTTTTTTTTTCACTGAAAACTTTAATCATTAGTCTTGAGAATCAATGTTCTGGGAAAGAGGGAGGCAATGAATTAGAATGTTGGAGAAACATTTTTCTGCTGTCAAGTGGCAATATAGCTGGTTGAATAAGTAATTGAATTCTTGAAAGATGTCAAGCATTGTTAAGTACCCTCACGTGGGTGCCCACCCATAACCAGAATGTCCTGGCCCTTGGCCATCCTCACAGTTGTCGTGGTGGTTGGGTCTGTAATGGCAGCCACTGCGGCAATCCAGCCCCTTGCGGGTCTTCCTCTTTATTGACCTTCAACTTGATCAGGTAAGATTCTTTTCCAGGGATTAGTCTCTCCTGATAACACGTCCAAAGAATGTGAAAAGAAGTATTCCTACCCTCACTTCTAAGAATTCTGGCCGTATGCTTTTTTTTGTAGTCCATGGTATATTCAATATTTTTTGCCAAAACTATAATTCAAACACATCAGTAACCCTCCTGTATTCCTTATTCATTGGCCGGTTTTCATATGCATATAAGGCAATTGAAAATACTCTGACCTCGTCAGTACACCCTTGGCCTCAACCTGACATCTTTGCTCAACACTTTGAAAAAATCCTTGTGCAGCAGATTGGCTAAAATAATATGTCAGCTTGTTATCCTCTCTGGACATCCCTGGCCTCTTGTTCCTTTTCGTTTCAAAGACTCAGAGTCGGTAGCCCTAACTCAATAGAAAAGTATGACAAAGGCATAGCCTCTCAGCTAAGTATTTATTTCAAAGCGAAAGTACATCCTGAAGGAGGAATCTCCAGTGTGGAAACTGACCCATGATTGTACAGTGCAGAAATACTTTACATTTACTTCTATGATAACTAAGAAAAGGGATATTCATGATGGTTCTGGAGGCAATTTCTGATAAAGTTGGGGTCATTGGATGTGTCATGACACTCTCCTAGATAATGGTAAACTGTCATGGGTGTGATTTTTATTTTAATAAGCAGCAAGGTTTCTCTACATCTTTCTATTTTTCTATACCATGCATGCTCAAGGTGAGAGTGAGGTCTCTAACTTCAGGGTCTTTGAATTTTTGATATGAGTGGATTATGCATTTCCTAAAAGTATTCAAAGAGCTAAAAATATTGTCAGAACAATTGCTGTAAGTTCAGCAGAAGTGGAAAGAGATTTTTCAAAGATGAACATTATACTGATAAGAAAAATCATCTAATATTTTCTAATATATCAGATACAAAGACTTGTCTAATTCATCTACCGTTAACAGAATTGGATCCTTTCACAGGGAAAAGGTGGTTATACACAGCCAGTGAGGCTCAGAAGAATATTTCAGTAAGGATAGCGATCAAGAGGCAATATGGAAAGTTTCCTTGTTTTTGTTGGACATTCCTTTGGGGAGTGTTATTTCATATTTTAAAACTTTCTTATCTGGCTGAGCCCTGGTGGCGTAGTGGTTGTACATGGGACTGCAGCCCACTGGGATGGAGGTTCAATTCCAGGTCCATGGAGCAAAGGCTGGGCCTCCTCATCCCACCACCTGAGGGCAGTGATGCCCAAAACAAAAACAAAAAAAAAAACCTTTCTTATCATCTAGTTTTGTGTCCCTCCATTGTTTCTATTTAAGCATTAACTGAAATAATGCTGAGGCTTGGTGGCATAGTGGTTGAGTGTGGGACTGAGACCCACTGGCTTGGTGGTTCAAATCCAGCTGCAGCTCTCCAGGAGCAAGGCTGGGCCTCCTACTCCCATCAGAGGGCAGTGATGCCCAAAAAAACCCCTTCAGTATATAATTTTTTTTTCAGTATATAATTTTTAATACATAAAATGGTCTTTAGGGCAGTGAACCACTTATTAAAGTACTTTAATCTTAACACTGATATGTTACCTATAGAACTTTCTTGACAGTGACTGGAAGTATAAAAGAGACAAAGAGTAAATGCACACTCATTCACTGAGTTGTCCAGGACCGGGAAAGGTCAAAGAAGAGAAGTGGGGGGGGGGGGGGGGGGGGGGGGGAGGAATGTGTGTAGATAGATAATGTTGGAAATTGAAGAAGTTTCCTGACCTAGTTTGAAAAGCAAGTAACTCAGGGACAAGGGAACAACAAGTGGTCCAAAATCAGTGGCGAGGGTGTGAGAGGCCTGGTAGGGCTTGATCAAGGGTAGGGTAACCGAGAGAAATTACTGAAACCAAAATGAAGGCTGAGCATGATAGTGGGACAAGAGGGAAGTAAAAGGAAATAGAGGAATGAAACAGGACAAGGGCATTTACAGAAGTAAATTATATATATATATATATATATATATATATATATATATGATGGAAAAATAGATCTACGTGCACATATTTATAGATTCAGTATTAAGGCACTCTACTCAAGTACTTCCTCAATGCAAGATCATTTTGTTCTATTAAATTACATTCCATGATGCTCACCTTCCCGACACAATAGCTGAAGACAAATGTTTGCATAAACAAATGTGACAAAGAAAGTTGATGGTGCCCAGCTATCAAAAGCGCCTGGAGTCTTAAAAGCTTGAAGGTAAACAAGTAGTCATCTAGCTCAGAAGCAACAAAGCCCACATGGATTAAGCCCACATGGAATACCTGTGTGACCACGAGGTATCCAAAGGATCAGGTATGAGGCATCAAAGAACTAAAAATTATATTATTGTAAATGAGGGGAAGTACAGGTTGGGGACCCAAAGCCCATCTGTAGGTAATGGACTTCCCCTTACAGAGGGGGCACAGGGAGGAGATGAACCAGTTAGGGTGCAGTGGAACAATGATGAAGCATACAACTTTCCTCTTTTTTTGGGGGGGGGGGGCATCACTGCTCTCCGGTGGTGGGAGTAGGAGGCCCAGCCCCACTGCTGGAATTGAACCTCCGTCCCAGTGGGCCGCAGTCCCGTGCACAACCACTACGCCACCTGGGCTCAGCCCCCTCTAGTTTTTCAATGCTTCCTCCTCCCCAATTCTACCTTACAAATCATGATCCCAATTTTACCTTACAAATCCAGCTAGACCAGAGGATGTACACTGGTACAGATAGGAACCGGAAACAGGGACAGATGATCCTTCAGGACCAGTGGTGATAGTGGGTATACCAGGAGGGTGGAGGGAAGGTGGAGTAGAAAGGGGGAACCGATTATAAGAATCTACCTGTAACCTCCTCCCTGGGATATAAGTGAGTGAAGGGAGACACCGGATAGTGTAAGATATGGCAAAGTAATAATTTATAAATTACCAAGGGTTCATGAGGGGAGGGGAAGCAGGGTGGTAAGGGAAAAATGAACCTGTACTAAAATTCTTAAATAGAAAGCAAATGCTTTGAGAATGATGAGGGCACTAAATGTATAAATGTTCTTGACATACAAATCTGTGCTGTGCACCAGGTGCCTAAGAGGTGCCCTTTAAAAAGCAAAAGTTCCTTCACAAAGCCAGTAGAGGGCACCCTTGCCTCAGTAGAAATACTATTTGCTTTGCTGGACTTGTGTTTTCTTGATCATTTCCACAGACCTGAGACACTTTACTTGGGAGACTATGTACCCAATATTATGGTTAATTCAAAAGGCATAAAAGCAGCTCGGAACTACTTTAAAGAATACTAATTGGTGCCCTCTCTCAAAATCAAACCAAAAAAAGAATTTTTACTTGTTCACACTTTTTTAAGATATTTGAATCCAGTTGGAAAATTCCTGACGCTCATTCGACAAATTAGTTCACCTAACAGAACCACCTTGTTCCGCAGAGAAGGAAAGTGAGGTTTGTGAAGGCAGCCCTTCAGTCTCATCAAGAGGATTTAGATACAGAAAAATGATACTCCTTCCGCTCAAAATTGAGTTCTAGGCTTGTTGAAAACACAAGACATGACCACAGTGTATTTGGAAAATGTGTACTTAGAGAAATGAATGCTTTGTGGACCACTTGTTTCTTTTGTGTGTGGCAGTTTTACATTATTCATGTTTTTAATCACTTTTTGAATGGAAATAACTTGCCCAAAACTGTCACACAATTTTGATATCTATTAAAACAAAATTTAGTGGGGGGTGGGGTGGGGGGTCAGGGGAGAGAGGCCAGGAATGAAGCACTTTGGACTCAGGATTCTCTGCTTCCACTCTTTGTGTGTTTACATGCCCACCCCCCTCCTCCCCGCCTTTTGAGAGCGAGCATAAATAGCCTTGGCCTCTCCAGCCTCTCTGGGTTTGAATTCCAATTTAGGTAAGAGTTTGAGCAAATAGCTTCACCTCTCTGTGCCTGCCTTTCCTCATCTTCAAACGGGGATAGTTTTGAGGATTAAAGGAAGTAATATTTGTAAAGCTCATAGAAGCACTTTGTATATTAAAAAGCGCTGGCTACTAAATAAAATTTTAGAAAGATAATGTTTTAATGATAGTATTGGAAACATTCCAAGGGTACTTTTTAAAGGATTGGGAAAAGCCCCAAACAAAACCCCAATTCTTTGCCACTGAGTTGACTACAGCTCATAGCATCTCTACCGGAGGTGTGGGACGCACGTTCCAACAGTGCAGTTGACTGCCGACTTTGACTTTGCGTAGGGCCCCTTTCTTCTGAACTCTTAGAGGCTAGAGATTTGTTTGTTGTGCAACACACATGCTGTCCTTGTTTTCTAACATGGAAAGTAATCTTCCAGCAGGACCTTGGTGTGTAATTCCCCCCTTCCAGTTATCATTCTGGCACAGCTTTGTTTTACAAATTATGATCTCTTCCAGTTTTGCTTCATCAGCTATGACTAAACCTGGAGAACCAGTTTGAAGCCCTGCTGAGGAGCAAGTGTCCTGCAACAGGACAAGTTAGAGGGATCCTCCCCTGCAAATCGTGACGCCTGGGCTCGTTAGGCATCTCAAGTCGCATGTTGGGGAAGTCATCTGGACGGCATGTGAAAACATTCACAAGTACGTTCTGATTCTGGTAGTGCCTGAGATTCTGCATTTCTAGCCAGCATTGATGGTGCTTGTGGTTTTTCGGCTCCACCTTAAGAAGTAATCTCTTCTGAGTTATAGAATAAAGAAGACTAAGCAATGTCTATCAGGTACTTAAATCTTGATTCTTTTAAAAATAATCTTCTTGGGAGCTGTTATGGATATTACAACAACCCATCATTCAATTAGATCAAGCACAGTTGTACAATTGCTGCCACCATCATTTTCAAAACATTTTCTTTCTTCTTGAACTTGTTGATATCAGCTCCCTTTTATCCCATCCCTCTCCACCCCCAGGGGGTCCCATATTATTATGCCATATCTTACACCATCCAATATATTTTCTCACCTACAGTTCTGTCATTCGCTTCCCTCAAGTGGAGTTATACGGTCATCATTGCTATTGGTTCCCTCTCTCCCCCACCCTTGTCCCATACCCACAAGGAATCATCACTCTCATTACTATTTCTGAAGGGTTTATCGATCTTGAATTTCATGCATCAAATTACCTTAATTATACAAATAAACATGCATGTCTCACAAGATTAATGAGGGAAAACTAAGCCCATAACAGTAGGGGGATGAAATATTAAAGAACTAGAGAATAAGTGTCTCATCAATGCTATACTGCACCCTAGATATGTCATCCCTCTGTGTGACCCATTTATGAGGGACTGCCCAATTGTCTAGCAGGTAAGTTTTAGGTCTCCATCTTATTCACACTCTTCACATCAATTTGATTGCCTGTTTCGGAATTTCTGACACCTATTCCCATCAATACCTCATGATTACACAGGCTGTGTGCTTCTTCCATGTGGGTTTTGTTGCTTCTTTACTTGATGGCCCTTGTTTAACTTCAAGCCTTTAAGACTCCAGACATTCTATCTTTTAATAGAAAGCCACCATTAGCTTTCATCACCACATTTGCTTATGCACTCATTTTGTCTGCTGCAATAGTGTCAGGAAGGTGAGTTTCATACATTGCCACATTCTATTAGAACAAAACATTCTTGTACTGAGGTAAGATTTAAGTAGAGGTCCAAAATCCATCTGCATATATATACATATATACCTATCTTTATCGGTTTACATGTCTACATATATATATATCTACATATATAAATGTTTACTTTTTTATTTGTATTAGTCTTGGTACACTAGAGAAACAAATCCAGAGACACCCCTATGTGTATAAGAAAGAGGTTTATATACAAGAGCAATTAAATATTGAGAAAACATCCCAGCCCAGTTCAGATCAAGTCCATAAGTCGGGTATCAATCTATAAAGTTCTTTACAGACTCATGAAGCATATGCAATGATGCTGAATGAAGGAACATCACAGGCCAGTGGATCGGAAGTTTTGCGGATTCAGTGGCGTTATAAGCTTCTAGCACTGGCAGGGGTCTCCACGTGGCTTCTCCAGCTCTCAAGGCTTTGGTTGAATCAGGGTGGGTCCATGTGGCTTCTCCTCAGGAATGCCTCACAGGAAGTGAGCCTTGTCAGTAGGGAGTCTCCAAGGGAGTGACCACAGAGCAGGGGTCCTCAAACTTTTTTAAACGGGGCCAGTTCACTGCCCCTCAGACCGTTGGAAGGCCAGACTATAATCTTTAAAAAAACTATGAACAAATGCCTATGCACACTGCACATATCTTATTTTGAAGTAAAAAAACAAAATGGGAACAAATACAATATTTAAAATGAACAAAAAAAAATAACAAAATAAAATAAAATAAAACGAAGAACAAGTGAAGTTAAATCAACTTACCAGTATTTCTTTTTTTTGTGTGTGAGCATCTCTGCCCCTTGGTGGGTGTAGGAGGCCCAGCCTTGCTCCTGGAGAGCTGCTGCTGGGTTTGAACCGCCAACCCTGTGGGCTGCAGTCCCACACACAACCACTATGCCACTGGGGCTCAGCCCAACTTACCAGTATTTCAATGGGAACTACGAGCCTGCTTTTGGCTAATGAGACGGTCAATGTCCGGTTCCTTATTTGTCACTGCTAGTCGTAACAAGTGATGCAAGTGTGCATCAGTTAGTCTAGATCTGGTTGGAGATTTCAGATGTTCCATTCTGGAAAAAGTCTGTTCACTGTCATAAGTGCTGCCAAAGATGGTTGCCATTTGAGTACACGGTTCCTAAGATTAGGATATGTCTCAGAGGGGAGAAATACATAGAAATTAGGAAGGCTGCTTCACTTGAATGCGTTTTTCAGAGTCACAATTCTGCAGTTCAGCCAGTTTGATTTGGTAAATTGTATTCACATTTTCAGTGTCAATAAATAATGGGTTACTTAACTCTGTGGGTGGAGAGCAGGGGGTGAGGATCTAAAAAAAAAAGAAAATGGGTATGGAAAAGCTGTATGTCTTGTTCATGGAGATGAAGCTCTTTCAATCTAAATTGGAACTCCTTTTGCAACTTTTCCAGTGAATCCACACATCTTTTGTGTGGGAATGCAACCAACGGTTTTTCTGCTAACAGATTTTGAGTTGTGGGGAGATGGCAGAAATTTTCACTTGTTTGATGAGGAGACCTAATTTTACTTCAAATGCTTTCACATGTGATTCCACATCACAGATAAGCTTCCCCTTTCCTTGAAGTTGCACATTGAAATTATTGAGTAGCTCTGTTACATCTGTCAGAAAGGCAAGGTGCCATTTCCATTCTACATCACTGAGCTCCGGTACTTCTTTATTTTTTGAAAGCAGAAAAGCTTAATCTGTGGAAGTAAGTCATAGAAATGTTTCAAAACTCTCCCTCAACTCAGCCAACGGACTCCTGTGTGGTACAGAACATCTTCATAGGCAACATTTAGCTCAGACAGAAATTCCTGAAATTGTGGTTTAGGGCATTACCTCTAATGAAGTTGACACAAGATACCACAATTTTCATAAGAGACCCACTTCAGTGATTGACTACACAGTGCTTGTTGGTGGATGAGGCAGTGTATGGCTGTTGGCTGAGAATGGTTATGTTTGCCCATGTCTTGGATAATGCAAGCAATTACTCCTTTCTTAGACTCCACCATGCTAGGAGCACCATCAGTTATCACACTGGCTAGTTTAGCCCAGTCCAGCTCCAAACCATTCATAGTTTGGCAAAACTTTTCATAGATATCTTCTCCTGTAGTTGTTCCTTTGTTGCTTTGCAGTACAGCAAGCTCTTTTGTGATTTCAAAATAGTCATTCATCCCACAAATGAAAATTAGAAGTTGTGCAGAATCACGAATATCATTACTTCCATTGAGTGCCAAGGAAAAATAGCAAAGTTCTTTTGTGGGGTTTTGCAAATGCTGATGCAAATTGTCTCCCATTTCTTCAATCCTTCATGTACTTGTAGATTCTGAAAGACTCACTGTACTAAATAAATTGGCCTTCTCTGGACACAACTCTTGGGCAACAGAAAAAAGGCATTCTTAGCAAATTCTCCCTCCACAAATGGTCTGCCAGTGCATGCTATTAGCTTGGCAACTTGAAAACTTGCTCAGTGATGAAATATTTAGCTGTTTCTGCTTCACAAAAGTACTTTGCTGAGTTGTCAAAGCATTTTTAAGTTTGTTTGTTTGTTTTTGGGCATCACTGCTCTCCGGTGGTGGAAGTAGGAGGCCCAGCCCCACTGCTGGAATTGAACCTCCATCCCAGTGGGCTGCAGTCCCGCGCACAACCATTACGCCACCGGGGCTCAGCCCCATTTCTCGGTTTTAATATGTCATCTTTTCTCACTTCTCCAACCAAACAATCATATTTATCTTTTTGTTGAGTTTGATAGTATTGACGCAAATTGTATTCTTTGAACACTATTCTGGCATACCAAGCACAAAGCTTGTTCCTTACACTGCATGAAAAAGTAATCATAAGTCCACTGTTCTTTTAATATCCTACACTCTGAGTCAATTTTTCTTTCTTGATATCATTGTTTCCTAGAGACTCCAAATTGCTATTAGTAAGATATATTACAAAAACAATATACCAGTGTGCTGAGCCCCGGTGGCGTGAGTGGTTGAGTGTGGAGCTGCAGCCCGCGGGCTTGGCGGTTCAAATCCAGGAGCACCTCTCGGGAGTGGCACTGGGTAGCGCCCACCACCACCAGAGGCAGTGATGCCCCCCCCCCCCCAAATATATACCAGCAATAAGTTGCCCACACAGAGACATACAGATTGCACTGCTCATTGATGCAGTCTGATCAGTGCCCATCAATGCAGTCTGATTAGTGTCCATCAATGCAGCCTTGGCAGTCAACATCAATTCAGCCCCACCAGTGCCCGTATTGATGGAACTCCGCTTTTATCTCAGGCTCACACTGGTGTGCTGTGGGGACCGCATTACTACAGAGCCGGTTCCTCCACCACCTTTCCAGTTCACACAACCCTGAGAACTCGCACAGGAATCTGATCGCGTGGGTGAGAAGACCCATGCGATCAGATTCCACTGCAGGGAAAAAGAAGACACATATGCCTTTTTTCTTCCGAATCTATGCGAGTTCAGCCATAGAAACATATGGCTGGATCACACTGCTCAGAGTTTGCAACAGTGTGAACCAGGGCTTACATAGCACACAACATACAACATCATATACAACTGAATAGCAATCAGAATATGCATGCACTTACTGCCAATTAAATTGGGTTTCCTACTCCTTGGCTGTCTACAGAACCGGATTGAGTTCCCATGGGGCCCTAGGCAGATGACCAGTTTGGGGACCCCAGGCGATAACACTGAGCGCTGACCATTTGCATTAGCACTGAGCGCTATTTGTGTTAACACTGTGATGCAGCCCCCCAGTAACCACCCCAAACAACTAAATAGTTTTAAAAAAGGGGCTCCCCGAACTTCAAAAAAGCACCCCCATCTGCAAAAAAACCCCTCCTAACTCCAAAAAAAAGGCCCCCTTAACCGCCAAAAAAGACCCCACTAACCGCAAAATTAAAAAAAAAAATCCTAACTTGTTCTTAACTCGGTTTTCAGGCAGCAGCAGGCTCTGCACAGGCAAACTGGTGACTCATCCTATCACACCCGAGACTGAGCAGAGGAGTCAAGACACAGAAAGGAGGAGGGGATTTGGAGAGGGCAGCAGCATCACACATTTCACACATGTGCACTGTGGGCTCAGGAGGAGTTGGTTGCTAAGCAGGACAGGCAGCAGAGACAAAAACACCCGGCGGGTGGGATAAATGCCCTTGGCAGTCCATATGTGGCCAGTGGGTCATAGTTTGAGGACCTCTGGCATAGAGTCTCTTCTGGCTCTGGGAAGGAAGTATGGAAATTCCCAGAATCCTCAGGGGAAGACCATGCGCACATGGAGGCCTCAATGACTATACAATGATTGACCACATTATTCTTTCCTCTTCTTCCTCCTGCCCCACTATCACGTTTACCTATCGTCCACCGCTCAGTAATCCCTCCTGGATACATTTCAGTTGATCAAATATGACCAGGAATGCTACACCCTTCCCACCGTCAATTTTGGATCCCTTGCTACTGCCTGGTCCCTATGGCTATTTGCTCATTGCTATGCCACTCTACCCCCACCCCTGTGCCTCCTCCTCTCCCTTGCCCCCCACCCCGAACTATTGGTTTTATTGATTCTTTGAATATGATCTTTCCAGTTTGAATCCACATTCAAGATTGTCTTTGATGATTCCCAGGTAGTAAAAGGATCTAAGGAGGAGTTCAACTGTGGAGTGATTCCAAGAAAAATAGCTAATTTTAGTTAGATGGGGACCTAGGCTACCTACATCAGGGGTTTCATTGATGAAACTTATGAAGATGTTAGCAGGAAAACACCCTGAGGATCCCCCCAAATAAAAAACCATGTGCCATGAAATTGACTCTAATCCTTGCAAAAAGTGATGGGGGAAAAGATCTCTGAGCACCAACCCCCATGCTCAAAGTAAACAGAGCTCTATTTAAGAACTCTATCTGTACAAAGCAACAACTGATGGATTGCAGCTTGCAATTTGGCTATATTTGCATAAACCCCTGATATAAAGATTATCTTAAATTTCATGTCATTGAATAAATTATTGATTTATTGATGTTATCAATGCAATCGTCTAAGGGGATGATTGACAATGTTTTACTTTGTTTTTGTCTTTTATGTTTTGTTTTGCTTGTTTTTGTTTTGTGATCATTGTTGTTCTTGTTGGTTCTAATTTTTGTTTTTGCTATAATAAGAGAAGGCCAATAAATAAATAAATAAAAATAAAGTAAATCAGGGCTGAGCTCCGGTGGCGTAGTGGTTATGCACGGGACTGCGGCCCATTGGGATGGAGGTTCAATTCCAGCAGTGGGGCTGAGCCTCCAGCAGTGGGGCTGAGCCTCCTACTCCCACCACCGGAGAGCAGTGATGCCTCCCCCCCAAAAAAAAAACAGAAAAAAACCCCCAAAATAAAGTAAATCTGAGTTGTTCATGACTCAGGGACAAGCAGATGGATTCTGGCTTCCATGTAATTCTGGCCCTAATTCAATAACAGTTCTTATAACATGGCCCTGCTCTATATTTGCTACACACACACACACACACACACACACACACACACACAAAACAATGTCCAAAAAATATATCTATGAATAAGTAAACAACAATAAAAAAATAAAAACCTGTAAATAGTTCAAAGTCTGTTTGTTATGCCCCCGGGTAGAGTCCGATGGGATGCCACACCCTGGCCCCCAAATACATTCTTGGCATTTCCTCAGGAACTCCATGCTCTGTTGTACACCCTTAGTGTTTTGCCATGGTGTGGTTGAGTCAGGGTAGGTTGCTTCATCTTAGGATGTCTTGTTTTTTTGTACATATTATCTCTGCATATTTATCTAGATAAGATGGGCTGGATGAACAGTCTGGAGGAGCAAACAATGGGACTGATGGTGGGGGTGGGGTACATGGGTGATGGGGAGGTGGGGGAAAGGAGGTGGTGTTGACCAACCCAGGGATATGGGAACAACAAATGATTAAAAATCAGTGACAAGGTGAGTGTGAGAGGCCCGATAGGGATTGATCAAGAGTAATGTAACAGAGAGAAAATACTGAAACCCAAATGGAGGCTGAGCATGATAGTGGGACAAGAGGAAAGTAAAAGGAAAGAGAGGAAAGAGCTGGGCAGTAAAGGGCATTTATAGAGGTCTAAATACAGGCATGCGCATAGGTGAATATAGCTATATATGATGATGGGGAAATGAATCTACGTGCATACTCTTATATGGTTAGTAATAAGAGAGCACATGGGTATTGGACCTCCACTCAAGTACTTCCTCAGAGCAAGAACACTTTGTTTTAATAAATTGGCATTCGATGATGCTCACCTTTCCAACTTGATCACTGAAGACAAATGTGTGCATAAGAAAAAGTAGTGAAGAAAGCTGATGGTACCCGGCTATCAAAAGATGTAGCATCTGGGGTCTTAAAGGCTTGAAAGTCAACAAGTGGCCATCTAGCTCAAAAACAACAAAGCCCACATGGAAGAAGCACACCAGTCTGTGTGATGATGAGATGTTGAGGGGATCAGGTATCAGGCATCAAAGAATTATATCATTATAAATCAGGGGGAGTGCAGATTGGGTCCCAAAGCCCATCAATAGGTGAAATGATATCCCCTTACAGAGGGGTCACAGGGAGGAGATGAGTCAGTCAGGTACAGTGTGGCAACAATGAAATATGTGACTTTCCTCTAGTTCTTAAATGCTTCCTCCAACCCACTATCATGATCTCAATTCTACCTTACAAATCCAGTTAGATCAGGGGATGTACACTGGTATAGATAGGAGCCTTAAAAATAGGGGATTCAGGACAGATGACCCCTTCAGAACCAGTGGTGAGAGTGGTGAAAACAGGAAGGTGGAGAGAGGGTACAGTAGAAAGGGGGAAAAATTGCAGGGATCTACATATAACCTCCTCTTTGGGGTATGGACAACAGGGAAGTGGGTGAAGGGACACATCAGAAAGTGTATGTTATGACAAAATAATGATAATTTGTAAATAATTAAGGGTTCATGGGGGAGGAGGAGTGTGGAGGGAGGGGAAATGTGGGAAGCTGATACCGGAGGCCTAAGTGGAAGTAGGATGTTTTGAGAATGATGATGGCAACAAATGTGTAAGTGTGAACTGTATACAATTGATGTGTGTATCTATCATGATAAGAGTTGGATGAGCCCCCAATAAAATGATTTAAAAAAAAATCACTAAAGATAGACTGATTTTAAAAAAAAGATCACTAAAGTTACAGCAAAGGAGATGGTGCCTTTGCTATTAATTGGAATAGTGTTTGGAGACTTACAGGCTTGTATTCAAACAAGCAATCATCTTAGTGAGAAACCAACTAAGTCCACATCAAAGAAGCATACCAGGCTGTGTGATCCAAAGAAGGCCATAACAAAATCCAAATATGACGAAGGGGAAAATGTCAGAGCTTAAATTGTTTGAACACCCAATTTGTAGAAAACTATGAAGGACAGTAGGAACCCAAAATCCATCTGCAGAGTGTCTGGTCAGCTTGGGCTTCTGGCAGATTCTCTGTAATTACAAGTGAGGGACTATCAGAGATTATTGTCAAGCTGGTTATAGTGGATCGAAACATGGTAACTGGTACTTGGTCACTTAATCACTCTCTGGACCCAACTTGAATTGCTCTGTGCTCAAATATTTCTCTATTGTTCAAGACAGAAAATTTTTCTCTGGCTTTTAAAATATTGTTGGTGGTCTTTTCTCCTTATTTTTCATCTTTAAATTATTAATGTCATTTGCTTCTTTTTTGTTTCACTTTGTTTTTGTTGTTTATTGTTTCTATTAGGTGTCCCAGTTTGGGAAGCACATAAGGAGTAGATGCATAGAGACAATAATGGAAAGAAAGGTTCATCGGGAAGTGGGGCAGGCAGTGGGGATAACGATCAGTGGGTGGGAGAGTGGGAAGAGAGCATTAGAGTTGATTATAATGATGTAAATACAACTTTTTGAGAAGCAGTTTAACTATGGAAGTTTAACTATGTGATCATTATATGAAGAAAACTACTAAAATGAAGAGAAAAATCTTACTTGACTTATATTTATCATAAGTGAAGGAGAAAAAGCTTTTGCTTACATGAGATAGCATTTAGTTCACTTTAACAGTGGTGGAACAATTTGGAAAGGGATAAAAATAATAGTTGTACAACATGAAGAATTAATGGCACTGAATTATACATGTAGCAGTTATTGCATTGGAGAATGTTTTGTTGTGTATATTTTTGTCAAAATTGATAAAAATTACATAAGTAACAATGGGTATGGGGAAAAATAAAGTGTCCTAAAATAGATTGTGGTAAAGATTATACAACTCTTCTTGATATGACTGAACTATTGTATGATATGTGGGTGAAGTGCCAACAAAACTGTTTAAAAAACTGGCTCTAAATCACATGACCTCACACATCAGAGGATTTTCTTTTCCCTCTTTTCTTGCTTTAAAGAAAATACATTAATTTTCTCAGAGCTCCAGAGGCTAAAAGTCTGTGAGGTGTCAAAAGTGTTGATTCTTTCTTGCATTCCCAGTTCCTTGACCTGTAGACTACTTTCACATGATATGTGTCTTCCCCAGACATGCATGTGTCCATCCATTTCACTCTTTCTATAACTCAGAAGTGATTAGTTTGGGAACCCACTCTACTTGGGTATGATCTGATTAACATAGCAAGGAAAACCCTATTTATAAAATGACTTCCAAAGCCCAGGAGTTCAGGTTTCGATATGTACTTTCAAACCTCACTGCCATCAGGCTGATCCCAACTCATTCCAACCCTGAAGGACAAAGCAGAACTGCTTTTGTGGATTTCCAAGATGGCACCTCTCTAAAAAATAGTCTAATTGGCATATAATTCACATATAATAAATTTAGTAGTTTAATCATTTTAAGAAAAGTTGTGCAATCATCACCAGTCAATGTCAGAATATTGTCTTCTCTGTTGTTAGCTCCCCATTCCCCTCCCTGTTCAACCTCCTCTGTCATGGCCCCAGGTAACTAGTTCATTTAGATACTGTCTGTAGATATTTACCTATCCTGGATTTCATATATAGAAAGTCACATAAGAAATCAACACAATGGCAAAACAAAACAGAGAAAAACCTCAATCAAGAGGAAAGCAGAGCTGAGCCCCAGCGGCGTAGTGGTTGTGCGCGGGACTGCGGCCCACTGGGATGGAGGTTCGATTCCGGCTCCCAGGAGCAAAGGCTGGGCCTCCTACTCCCACCACCAGGGCAGTGTTGCCTTAAAAAACAAAAAAGAGGAAAGCATAAAATATTAAAACTCAAATAACTTGAAAATAGGTCAAAAGGGAGGTCAAATGATGTTATATTTAAACCTAGTGACATATGCCATAAGTCATAACCTAATGACTTTACAATGCTCTCTGCCTGACAGTAAGGCTAATCATGTCCCTGCATTATGGTCAGAGGGTATTCACCAGAGGCTTAATCCATGTGGGAACTTCTGCAAGTTGATTTTCAGCTTCCATTAGCCTTCTGCAAACTGAGTATTCACAATTTAAGCTTCCCCCCTCCTCGCCCCCCAATTTAAGCTCAAATAACATTCCCTCCTTCAGTTTTGGATTTTATTATTAAACTCTGTGGGTCACGCAGGCCAGTGTGTTTCTTCCATGTGCACCTAGTTGATGCCTCACTTAGAAAGCGGTATGCTTGAAGGCAAGCCTTTACGACCCCAGATGCTATTCTTTCTAATAGCCGGGAACTGATTTCTTCAGCACACTTTGTATAGTATCCATACCGTCAGTGACTTATTCAGTAAGGCCAAGTCATAAGAAATACTTGTTCTTAGTTTAGGCCTATGTGGTAGGCCACACTATCTAGAGAAACAAATCCAATGACATTCATTTATGTATAAGAAAAAGCTTTATATCAATAAGTAATTATATATTAAGAAGACAACTCAACCTTGTCCAACTCAAGTCCCTATGTCCAATGGTAGTCCTTAAGACCCTCTTCAGACTCTTTAACCACATGCTGGTGACACAGACAGGTGAAGCAGGAGGCAGGATGGCTGCTGGCCAGTGGGTGCAGATTCTCATGGATCCAAGGTTGGTGGAAGCCTGCCTGGCAGGGCACTGCCAGCTGCCAGTCCTGGAGGCAGACATGGAGATCCAGCGAAGGCTGATGACATCCGGGAGGTGTCATTGGGCTGCACCTTAAATGATTCACCTCTAGCCTGGAGTGGCTTTCGCTGCCATCAAATCAACGCTGACTCATAGTGGTGCACTGGGGGTTTGGGGCTGTAACTGTTCACAGGATAGAAAGCCCAGTTTTTCTCCTGCGGAGCTGCTGATGGGTTCAAACTGCTGATCATGCAGATGGCGTGCAGTCCAGTGCGTACCCACCACACCGCCAGGGCTCCCTACCTGACATAACCCTGGACAACTACAGGCTGCGATTAAGTAGCCCAACTCCATTCATATATCTATGTGCTGAGACTGTAACTTAAAAAAATGAATCATTTTATTGGAGGGCTCTTATAGATCTTATAATAATTCATAATTCAATTGTATTAAGAACTCTTGTACATATGTTGCCATCATCATGTCCAAAATATTTTCTTTATACTTGAGTCCTTGGTGTCAGCTCCTCTTTTTCTCCCTCCTTCCCCCACCCTTCCACTCTCATGAATACTTGATTTATATATTATCTCTTATCTTACACCGCCTGTTGTTTCTCTTCATCTACATATATCCAACCTTGTAAATGATTCCCTTTCTCTCCCACACTTTTCCAATACCCTTCTGGCATCGTTACTCCTGTAACTGTTCCTGAGGAGTTTATCTGTCCTGGATTCCGTGTATCAAGTACGAATGTGTGTTCTCCGGTCTAGCCAGATTTGTAAGGTAGAACTGGGTCGTGATGAGTGGGGAGGGCGGGGGTTGGGGCTGGAAGCGTTCAGGAACTAGAGGGATGATGTATGTTTTGTCAGTGCTAAGCTGCACCCTGGTTGAACATCCCTTCCTTTTGACTCTACTGTGAGGGGATATCCAATTGTCTACAGATGGGCTTGAGTCTCTACTCTGACTCCCCTTGTTCGCATCAATATAATTGTTTCTTTGGGATCTTTTGATACTTGACACCTGATCCTGTCAACACCTCAAAGCTCCATTTTTCTCCTGTAGAGTGGCAGGACTCACAATCCACTCCTCAACACATACTTTGGAGGAATATGTCATAATTAATTTCCTAGCAAAGATGAGAGAAAAGTTACATTCAGCATTTTTCTAGTGCTCAGAAAAGTTAAGTGATTTCACTAAAGTCCAGTGTTTCCTCCTATAGATCATTACATAGAAAGTAGACACATTAATTACAGATACACATCTTTTTAAAAAAACACGAATAGTTTAGTAGACAGATTCGTTTGAGAAAAGTTGTCTATTCTCGGGTTTCCCTTTAAATCGTATAAATCTTTTGCCTTTTACTAAAGATTTCCATGGAGAGAAACAAATACGAGTCTTTAAACAAATTTTTTGAGGTCTTGTGGAAACAGGACTTATAAAAAAGAAAGAAAGAAAAGCTGTCTAAGTTCTTGGTGATTGACAATGCTTATTACATTTCAAAGACTCAGAAATATTTACATAGTAAAACAATCTGTTAACTTAATCTCTTAAGATCATTTTAATTCAGTTTTATTTTGATTTTACGTATTTGCTTATTTAGGCTATTTATTGATAGCTATTTTATTTTGCCTCTTGTGTTTAACCCTTGATGCATCTATTTTCAATCACTTTGCTTTCCCATAAATATCATTTAAGCTATAGATTCCTTTCTAAAAATTTCATGAGTTGTAGCTCGCCAGCTCTTAAATGATGTCTTTTCATGGACATACAATTCTATTTTAACTTTTAGAGGTTTCATATTTCATCCATAAATCACTGAAGAAATCTAAGATGCATCTCATATTTATTTATATTCCCAGAGGGCACAGGTAAGTCCTGTCTTAGCCCTAACATGGCATGAGCACTCCATAACCACTCAGACTGTGGCAGAGATGAAACTATAATTGGTATTTCTTTACTTTTGTGAATGTATACACACATGCATGTGAGAGATGGGCTACAAAAATAACTTTCAATCCCTCCCCTGTGTGTGATTTATTTCTTGTTGTTGCTATTGAGAAAATGCAGAGTAATTGGGCTTCCAGTGGCCAAATTTAGGGAGGTAGGTGACCAAACCTTATTTCCTGGGTGGACTTAACTCTAGCCTTTTGGCTACCTCTTTGCACCACACCCTGGACTCTGGAGGGCTGGCCAAAGCCTTTCAATTGCTCAGAGGTTGCTTGCACCTGCTACCTGGAGCTTTTGAAACAAGATCTCCGGTAACCTCACAAGCACTTACCGAACTGGGTAATCGATTGAGAGAAGCCAGTGATTGTAATCGAGGCAGAATGTTATCTCTACTAAGTGTAATGTTGTTTTCCAGGGAGAAATGAGGACAGGCCATTGCAGCCAGGAAGGGCTGTGCACTGACTTTGCAGAAAGCTGAGCTGCACTGCCAACTAAGGTTCTCAAGTGCCTATATAAAACTGGACAGTGTGGCCTGTTAGCTTCTGATGTATTTAATGCAGCAATGACCGTTGTAAAAATAATTATTATTTCAAATGTGCTTTATTATCTATTTTCATTGATTTTTAGTCAGTAAAGGTTTGTAATTTCAACTCTTAGCTACTCCTTCTGTTAAACATTGAATGAACAAACACCAGTAGGAATGAAAATTGTTTTGAAGTGTGAAGAATTCTGTATGCGTGTGTGTGTTAAGTAAGATGTTCCAAAACTACTGTTAAATACTCTGATAAACAGGAATCTGTCCCTCAGAAAGCAGAGCACAGTCCACATAGGGTTTTTCCCGTTAGTCTTTATGGGGTGAATTTATTGTCATCCTATTTACCAGCGAGTCCCCAGATGGTGCAAACAGGTACTCAGTTGGTAACCAATCAGATGGAAGTTTGATCCCACTCAGAGGCGTTCTTGATAAGGTCTGGCAATCTGCTTCCAAAAATTCCATCAGTGAAAGCCCTAGAGAGTATGCACACACACGGCTCACTCCATAGTGACTGGTTTGGATGGTAGCATGACTGGAAGATGACTAGGAAGACCTTCCTGAGAATCTGTCGCTGGAACAGAATGTTAAAGGAGAACATCCCAGAGGATGAACAAATCAGGCAGAGGAAAGAGCAAATGAAAATGCCTTGAAGTGGAGATGCGCTAGGTGTGCTGGAGAAACAGCAAAGAAGGCACAGTGACTGGGAGAGTTAGAAGAATTCCAGGAGGCTTGGGGGTTGGAATTAGGAAGAAGGCAAACAATGTCGTATTGTAGCCTTTGGAGGGACTTGAACTTAGACTCTGGTTAACTATGACCTGTTGGAGGAATGTAAGTGATGTGATCATGAAGAGGGATAAGAATGACTGCAGGGAGACCAACAAGTCGGGTGGTTTATTGCCAAAATCAGGGATAGGAACAATAATGGTGGCCTAGGTCAGAATGGTGGCAGTGGAGGTTGCCAATAGGCCTGACAAGACAATGCAGAATTAACCACTGGCTTCAGTAAGACAAAATATTTCACCACGCAGGCAGTCTTGTGGAATGACGGCATAAAACAGGAGAACTCAGCAGGAAGTGAAGCTGTCGAGGAGAAGTGACTGTGCTGTAAAGGACAACAGACAAGTGGATGGTCGCCAGCAGTAGGAGTAGGATCAAAAGATGCCCTTTTGTGTGTGTGACTTTTTAAAAAGTCATAAATTAGGTGAGGTTGGGGATAGAAAATACTTAAAAATAACTTTACTGGTGACTTGTACAACTCTTATCACAATCCATACATATACCCATTGTGTCAAGCACATATGTACCATTGAAGGGAGATCGGACAGTGTAAGATATGAAAAAATAATAATAATTTCTAAATTATCAAGGGTTCATGAGGGAGAGGGGAAATGAGGAGCTGATACCAAGGGTTCAAGTAGAAAGAAAATGTTTTGAGAATGATGATGGCAACAAAGATACAAATACTCTTTTTTTAAGATGGAAAAAAATCATTGCAATTTCTTATGTTGGTGGGAATGGTAAAGGAGGAACAAGAATAACTGCCTTAAAAAAATGTAGGTTAGGCTGAGCCCCGGTGGCGTAGTGGTTGTGCGCGGGACTGCGGCCCACTGGGACGGAGGTTCAATTCCAGCAGTGGGGCTGGGCCTCCTACTCCCACCACCGAGAGCAGTGATGCCAAAAAAAAAAAAATGTAGGTTAGACCTTAGGAGGAAGGCCTTTATCCATGGTTATGAGAGATGTGGGCTCCAGTGCAGACAGGCTGCGCGATGTGGTGATGAGAATGGTGGGAGTCCTCTTGCTTGCTTCTGTTTTCCCCGTGAAATAGGAGGTTCATCGGTGAAGAAAAGAATGGAGAGAAAAATAGAACTTTGAAAATAGTATGACATTAAAAGGAATTATTGGTAATTGTCTATGGAGACAAGTGACTAAAATAGTGAGCTTTGACTCTATACTGGTTAAGGAGGACATGAGGCAAGTGAAGAACAATAAAAATGCAGTAGCACAGTGAATAACAGCCTTATGAACTGGGTTTCCTTCCTGACATATGGATATCTGTCTAACTGTGCTGTTCTCCAGGATAGTTTTTTCCCCCATTGAGTTTGTATTTATTATGTTGTTGTTGGAAATACAAAGCAAAGCACATACTAACTTTGCAGTGTCTGCATGTTCATTATGACACAATTACATTCCTCATGTTATGCCATTATTCTCATCTTCATTGCTGTCCCCTCATGAAAATAGGTTCTTTGCCCTGTAAAGTTCCTATAGCTAATCTATTAAGTTACTGTTATCAATTTGGTCCTACATAGCTAGAGTTTAATAGACCAAAAAGCTTAAGGCAGATTTTTCTATTAGTTATATAAGCTAAACTATTGTTTAAGAGACAAATTTGGTTCAATATTTAAGGTTTAAGGATGATCATAGGGCACTAATTTCAGGGGTTTATCCACCTTTCATGGGGCCAGAAAATCTAGAGTCCATGGAAATTTGAAATTCTGTTCTGTGTCCCCCATATTTGATCAGGGTTCTTGTACGCATTTTTGATCAAAGTGTTCTCTCATTATAGCCAGACACCATCCAGTTCTTCTGGTATCCTGGCAAACAAGCCCCTTCTTCATGGAAACAGTTAGCTACACATCCCATCTCCTTCTTCTATTCCTGACTTGCCTTTCTTCATTGTTCTGGGAGAACAGAGAGTAATTGTTAAGCCTGGAATGGCTGCTGGCATGCTTTTAAGACCTTAGCCATTATGCAATGAAATCAGGACATTGAATTAAAGCATCAAACACATTATTAGTCCAAGGACACATGACCCTAAACCTCCAAACCCAAAAGTCAAATCTCATTAGTAGCTTCAGAAGTTACTATTTGTGGTTGTTTTATTGAAAATCATCTATTGCACAATTTTGATCAATTCAGTTTATTATAGGCATACTACTTACTGGTAGCAATCACACAGTTGCAATAAAGGCTGTGCGACTACACCCTTACCCAATGTACTTTTCCTATTACTATTACCTTCCCCTTTCTTCCTTGCTTTCACTCATGGAAACCATTAATAATCTTTATTCTCTATTTGCCTATTCTTGATGTTTTAAAAAAGTGAGCTCACATAATGTTTGTCTTTTTGTGATTAATCTATTTCACTCTGTATAATACCTTCAAGCTCCACCCTTACTGTAATATGTAGGAATAGGTCTTGAAATGTTCTTTTCCACAATGGGCAAATGGTGAACACTGAGGAAGCCTTAAGACATGAAAGGAATATACATTGTTCCTTTACTAAAAAACATTCATCTATGTTCAACCATTTCAGGAGGTAGCATGTGATCAAGAACTTGTAATGTTGAAGGAAGAAGTCACATCTGTACTGAATCCACTGGAGAATAGCAAGGCTCAGGAATACCCCAGGAATGTAAATAGTCTGGAATTCATGTTTAGCATCCTCTGATGACACTAAAGAAAACCATACTGACTGCCAGCAGGCCAATGTCAACTCACAGAAACCCCACAGGACAGAGGAGAATTTCCCCAGTGAGTTTCTGAGAATGTAGCTATTTACAGTAGAGAGCTGTGTCTTTCTCCCAAGGAGCAGCTAGTTGGGTTAGAACTGCCCACCTTGTGAATAGGATTCACACAAATAACCAACTCCTACTCCACCAGAGCTTTGTCCTGGCTCCACTAAGGGAAGGATAATGCAACTTCACACCAACCCTAGAATGTCGCCACCCTCTGATACCAGTTGTCCCAGCTCCACACTGTACTTCATTGCTGGGTTGAGAATCCATTGTAACAGACACTAGAATTCACAGACAATACTCATAGTTTAGGATTTATCTGGGAAGCTAACATTATGTTAAGGAGACTGTTCTTTTGTCCACAATGCCTTTTCTCAGTCATTCTCACAGATCTGTCTCCCTCTGGTATTTGGCCTCTCAGTCCTATAGTCCTTTAGCCTCTGGCCCACTATGGCAAGTGTTCCCAAGCTCTTTTGATGTTGATATGTCAAAAGGGCATCCCCAATGTACAACCCAGCTTCTTGCCTGAAGACACTCAGGTTTACTTGTTTGATGAGTCAGGCGGTCTGTCACTCCTTGTGCCCTTTCAGGTGCTACTCCAGGTGTTGCCACTGCTTCTCTGCTCAGGGATTTGAGGCACACTTTGCTCTCAGTTCTTCTTTCTTTATAGCTATGGGATTCCTCTCCCTGCTTTTGAGATGACTCACTTTATAATCAGTGGACTGGCAAAAATGATTTTTTTTAAATCCCCATATTAGAGGATTCTAAGTCTTACTACATGCTCCCATTACAGTGTGGAAGTTATAGAGATTATGGATAGGAGAGTCATACCAAGTAATTTCATTTCACCACAGATACCAATTATGATGTTCAATTAGATGCAGGGCTGGAAGCACTCAATCATGCCAAGAAGTTTGGAAGGCAGTGATCTCACCAATTGAACAGAAGGGATATATGTTCATGCCCATTGAGATATATTGTACTGAGCCCCGGTGGCGTAAGTGGTTGAGTGCGGGACTGCGACCAGAGGGCTTGTCGGTTCAAATCCAGCGGCGGCTCTCAGGAGCGGCACTGGGTAGCACTGATGACCACCAGAGGCAGTGATGCCCACAAAAAACAACAACAACAACAACCAAAAAAAAACAAAACCAACAGCTGTTGAGATATATTGTCTATGCAAAGGCATTTGTGTGAATCATAGCAAACTATGGATATAATTGAGAAGAATGAGAATTCCAAAACACTTAATTGGGGGCTGAGCCCTGGTGGTGTAGTAGGTGTTCGCGGGACTGCGGCCCACTGGGATGGAGGTTCAATTCCTGCTCCACAGGAGCAAAGGCTGGGCCTCCTACTCCCACCACCAGAGGGCAGTGACAAACAAACAAACACAAAAAACACTTAATTGTACTCATGCAGAATCTGTACATAGTCGAAGAAGCAGTTGTTTAAACAGCACAAGGGGATACTGCATGGTTTAAAAGTAGGAAAAATGTATGGCAGAGTTGTCTCATTTCACCCTATTTATTCAGCTGTATGTGGAGCAAACAATCCAAGGTGCTGGACCTCATGGAGAAGAACCCAGCATCTGTAAAGTGTAGATGACACACCCTTGCTTGCTGAAAGAGAAGACTTGAAATGTTTCTTTTCTTTTTTTGTTGTTTTTTGGGGGGGCATCACTGCCCTCTGGTGGTGGGAGTAGGAGGCCCAGCCTTTGCTCCCTGGAGCTGGAATTGAACCTTCATCCCAGTGGGCCGCAGTCCCACGCACAACCACTACGCCACCGGGGCTCAGCCCTTGAAATGTTTCTTGATAAAGATCAAACACTTCCATCTTCAGTGTAGATTATGATTTGATGTAAAGAAAACTAAGTGAGGGAGGGAGATGGGAAGGGAGGAGCTGATACCAAGGACTCGAATAAAAGGAAATGTTTTGGAAATGTTGGTGGCAGCATATGTACAAGTGTGATTAATACAATTGAATGATGGATTGTCATAAGATTCATGAGCCCCTCCAATAAAGTTATTAACCTAAATAAATAAATAAAGCCCCCTCCCAAGACCACTAAGAACATCACAAGTGGACCAACAACCATCATGTTCAGCAGGAGAAAGGTTGAAGTTGAAAAGGATTTCATTTTACTAGTATCCACAACTAGTATCCAGGGAATCAACAAGTCAGGAATTCAAATAAAGTACTGCACTGGGCAAATCTGTTGTTCATAGACGAGGTAATTCTATAATTTATCATCCAAACTGAGCTGAGAGCGAGCAAGTGTGCTTCTGGATGTTCCAGGAGTTGTGGAGTGGTACAAAAGGTTAACAATACAGACTGCTGACTGAAAGACTGGAAGCTTGACTCCACCCAAAGGCACCTCAGAAGAAAAGTCTCAGGATCTACTTCTTAAAGATTGCCACGATTCAGGGCCAATTTGTGAGCAACTACTTTTTTATCCAAGGCCAACCCTGCTGACAATGAGAAACTCATGGGAGAGAGCGGTTATCAAACTTGCCACCTCTTGCTGGAGGATGACAAGGAAGCATGGACAGGATGGCAAAGCCTAGTCTTGTCTATGTTGTAGATAATGTGCTAGTTAAGAACAAACTTCTCAGTCTTTAAAAAATATTAAAAATGGATGGAGCTTGGGTTTAGAATGCATTCAATGTTTATTATTGTGGATAATTTTGAAAAGTATAGCAATA
>PVJH01007555.1:0-92005 GCA_004026705.1 Nesogale talazaci | reverse complement strand
GAACTGTCGACCTCATGGAGATGGGCAAATGCTGGTTGTGAATCATGTGCCCAGTATCCTCAGCTGTCTCTCCCCACTCCTTTAATCCATCTACCACGTCTCACCAGTGTCTGCCTGACAAAAGAGGCTTCTGGCTCATCGTCGTCTTGTCATCTCTAAGCCTCTTTCCTCCCAGGACTGGCTTCCAGGGGTTAGCTGGCCCATTCTTACAACCTCCCTCTACTCCAGAGTCCAGACAGCCAGGGAATGAAGGGTCTGTTCTCAGAACCTTGGATGGATGATTCTCACCATCCCACTCTTAGGACTCTCTATGTGGGGAGCCAGTTGGAGAGGCCAAAGAGCTGGGATGCAACCCATTTGAGCCAGCATCACTGCACACCCTTCTGATGGAAGCACTGGGTCAGTTGAAAATCCTAACAGCAGGGAGAGGAGTGCCCTGTATGACCACGAGCTCCTGTGTCTTTCCATGTGTGATATCTCTCTCTCTCTCTCTCTCTCTCTCTCTCGGGAACTCATTTCCTAGAAGCTTGAATTCAGGAGAATGTGCAAGGTGGGTGGAGGTGGCTTCTCTCCATTCTGCGGGAACACATGTTCCCTGGCACAGAGAGCAAAATCTGACAGACCAAAATGTGAGTGTGAGTGTGTGCGCGCGCGCAGATCCGTATACATCGAGCTGAAAATAAAAGGGATCTATTTCCTCTTCAAAAAAAAAAAAAAAGATGGAGAATAAGTCCGTTCAGAAGAAATCTGTATTGTTAGCAATGTGAACGCTGGCAGTGACCCCCCAGAGGCCCTTGAGTGCTTGTGTGTCTGCCTTTCGGCACTTGTGCTTAAGGCCAGAGGGTTCATCTTGGCTGTCCCAGGTTAATTTGAGGTTAATCTGGGTTTCAGGGAAGGTGGTTGAGGGTAGAAGTTGGGGTGGAGGGAAGAGGGTAGAGGGTAGAAGTTGAGGTGGAGGGAAGGTGGCAGGGTAGAAGTTGGGGTGGAGGGAAGAGGGTAGAGGTTAGAAGCTGAGGTGGAGGGAAGGTGGTAGAGGGTAGAAATTCAGGTGGAGGGAAGGTGGTTGAGGGTAGAAGTTGGGGTGGAGGGAAGGTGGTACAGAGCAGAAGTTGGGGTGGAGGGAAAGTGGGCTGCTAGGAGTCCCTGGATAGTGCCAAAGTGAATGCACATAGCTACTAACTGAAAGGCCGGCAGTTTGAGGTCACCCAGAGGCACGTGAGGAGAAGACTTCTGACTAAGCCGACATTGTGAGCCTCACCTCAGGCCCCATGACTCAGACTTCCCTGAGGGGCAGATGGTTTTCCAAAGGGGTTAGGGAAAGAGGAAAAGCTGGCGAGGTCAGATTTAGAACCAACAGATTAGTCCCATGAAAAGTGAAATCAGATGATTCTAAGACCTCGTCAGCACTGAGTCCTCAGTGGCGGTGAGCTGTCTTTCTGTGTTTCTGTGTTTCATTTTCAGCAGGCAGGGAGGGCCTTTCCTCGGTACTGGGGTGTCCTGCTCTCAGGAGAAAGGGAATGTGTAACAGCCGGAGGCAAGGGGAAAGAAGGGAGAAGTATTCTGGGGAGAAAGGGGGTGGTTTGAGGAAAATTTGAAGGACACTACCTAGGAAGAACAGAAGAAGCAGCTTGTATGTTACCTAATTAAGCTCTCTTTCTTTGGACCATACCCTCTGCTTGTCCACTAATGCGATTATTATAGCATTTTCCAGCAGAGGGCAGACTTTACACATCAATAAACTCTCAATTACATTCCACCAAGGAGTTTGTTTGGATTTTTTTTTTAACTGCAACATTTTATTTTAGTTTAGTTTCTAAATGATTTAAAAATGTTTTTAAAGCATTTTAAGGTTTCGGGTAAATTAAATATTAAATTTTTTGGGTGGCAGTTAATATTTCAGCCCTCATAGTCAAATTTTCAAGATGTGGTAGTAAAATGGACCTTTTATTCTCTGAGCCTATAGGCTGGTCTTAGCCACTATAATATTAAGCAAAGTGTGTGCGTGTGTTCTGCAAACTTTTATCCCAAAATCCCATTTCTGAGTATATGTTACCTTTATGCCAATAGAATTTGATTTTTTAAAAAATTTCCTTTCCTCAATAATGATAAATTATCACCCTTTTCTAATCTGTCTCATAGCTACCTCTGATATTTTGCCCAGAGGAACTGACACTTTTACAAAAGCTAACTAAACTTACATAACTTAATTCCACCATTTAAATAAAACTCCTGTAAGCAGCTGTCGTATCAGAATATAAGATTTCTCTTCCGGACTCGTCTTTGTTGTTGTAACAATAATTTTCACAATAAACGAGAAAGCAGGAATGGCTGTCTGTATACTTGTGTGTGTGTGCTTGTTTGTCTCGTTTCAAAGGCTCAATTTTTATTAACTCAGGCCTGGAGTCTGACTTGTTTGATGCTACAGCGTGTGGTCATTGCTTCTGGGCCATACCCCAACTCTTATTTTATGTGACCTACTTTGAAACCACCAACACTTGACTTTATTCATTAAGACAATAGTCCAGATTGACATCTTTTTGAAAGCTATAAAAAAGGAAACAAGAGGATGCTCTGGAAGTCAACTGCAGAAATTCTAGGCTTAGAGACTCAATAAGTTGGTCTAATTTTGGTGTCAGTCAAACTCTTTCTCGCTCTTCTTTTTTGATGTGTGTGTGTGTGTGTGTGTGTGAGTAACATGCCAATTTTTAAGTGAATAGGGGAAGAAAACTGCGCAAGGCATTCTCAGGGTTCGGGGAGTGATGATAACTTTTATTATCCAAGTTGTTTCCTTTTTAAATTTCTATTTCGATGAGGACACGAAAAAAATATCAAAATGCATAAGAGTTTGCTGCCTAGGAAACAAAATTATTTTTGTGTGGAGAAACTAGAGATTTAGATCCCCCTAAAATGGCTAAGGAAGATAGCTCTGCGGGTTCCGTTCCATTTCCCTGCCACCTTTCGCAGAACCATTGCTACGTGAGCTTGGGACAATGAGGGCAAGAGTGTTGCTTTTCTTGCAGGTGTACACGAGAACAAAGTTTAAAGATGGAGTAGTCATTGGAATGTAAACTTAGTGAGCATGTGCTGGGGAAAGAAAAAGATCAGAAATGTTAACAAAGTGAAACATCAAACTTTGTTTTCTTGGAAAGATAAGTTCCGTTTCAAGAGGAATGGAAGACAGGACACTAAAATGAAAATGCCACTATATCTTTTTAAGTAGTCTTGTATTTTACTTAATAGTTTGGCTATCCGATTACCCACGTGCTCATGCAACTTCCCGCGGGTATGCAGCTACTTTGGATGCGGGGTGGAGAGTGCTGAGAGTGTCTGGGCTCCGGAGAGGAGCGCTCCATCTCCGCCACAGTAGCTGTGTGATATCCGCCACATCCCACATCGCCTCTCTGAGCTCAGGTCTCCCCCCCTCTCTTTGACCTGATCACAAGCCCCCCCACCAAGATGTGGAAAGCGTCAAAGGCCAAGTCTGTGAAAACACAGGGCCTGGAACCTCCCTGACATGTTGCTGATTTGTTAGATCAGGATCGTCTAGGTAATTAACGTAATTGAAAAACTTAGGTTTGGGGTGGCAGCTTTCTTTAATATTCACAAGTTACTTGTGCACGTTGCCTACATAGACACACACGCACACACACACAGGTAAGCATAGCATGTATGTTAGAACAAAGCTTGGGGAAAATCTTATCTTTATGTGCCTTTGGAGTAAGGTTAAGATCATGACTGAGTTGCTAATAATTAGGAAATGAAATGGAAATCATTAATAATCTCTGTTCTTATGACTGCTTTGTGGAAAGCATAGGAATGCGCTGCCTGGTTTCATACAGTAAAGATGATTTTTTCCCCCAGCAATTTCGGTGTTGCCTTCAGTTCTCTACTACATTGTAAACAACCTGAAACAACAAAAAACATTTTGTCAGCATTCTTAAAAAAATTTGTTTTTGGCTTCAAAAACCTTACCCTGTATTTCTAGATCTAGAATCATCTTCACAATGATATTTCCCCATCTCATCTGACACCTTGCCTCTGCCTTACAAATCATATTCTCTTTTCATCAGGACATCTGCCCAAAAAATTCTTTCACTCGACAGTTCTATCCTGCACTCGCCTCTGAGCTTCTAACAAGACGTACCTCTGGGAATCGCAAAGTGCCATATTTAAAATCTCTCACTGAGAATATACAGGTTTTCCCGTGTGATCATAAGGGATTCCTCAAATCTGAGTTTTAGAGCTAATATACAACAACTGATGAGCCCAGTATTTTCACATTAGTATATTTATGTTGTGCTAATAGACTTCAACAGGATGCATGTCCACTGAGAATTTCCCCCTCCAATTTCTTATCAGCTTTCTTTAAGAACGAAACCTCGCGTCTGAGTTTGCTGTGCCTCCCAAGCTAAAGACAAAACCAAAGAACCCCCAGCAAAACTCACTGCCATCAAGTCACTGCCGACTGAGAGAGGGACGGAGGCAGGGTAGAACTGCCTCTGTGGGCTCCTAAGACAGTAACTCTTGTTTGTTTGTTTATTTGTTTGTTTGGGCATCACTGCCCTCGGGTGGTGGGGTAGGAGGCCCAGCCTTTGCTCCTGTGGGGCTGCTGCTGGATTTGAACCTCCATCCCAGTAGGCCGCAGTCCTGCGCACAACCACTATGCCACCGGGGCTCAGTCCGACTGTAACTCTTTATGGGAGTAGAAGACCCCGTTCCCTCAAGCTCAGAATAAAAACCAAATTCACTGCCATTGAGTCACTGCCGAATTATAGTGACCCCCTGACCCCCTGTAGGCTTCTAAGACAGTAACTGCTTATAGAAGTAGAAAACCCATCTTTCTTCCATGAAGCTGTTGATGGTTTTAAACCGATGGCCACGAGGTTCACAGCCCAGCTCATAACCTCTAGACACCAGGGCCAGTTAGACTTTCCCCAATTAGAAGGGAGCTGTCACAGCAGGATACTCAGTGAAATACTCAAAGCCCCAGACCAAACCGGATGCTATAGAGAAACACCTGAAGACCTCGCTGACTCGGAGTAGGACCATGCATGGTAGGATTTTCAAGGTTATGAGCTTTCAGAAATGGACCCACTGCCAAGCCTTTCTTCCCAGAAATCTCTGGGTGGATTCCGACAGTCAACTTTTGAGTTAGCAGTCAAACACTTAACTACCCTGCTACCCAGGGACTCCCAATGGAGTATTAAAAGACCCTGGGCTGCCAAGTCAACTCCAGTTCCTAGGAACTGGCCCACAGAGTCCCCAAGGCTGTAACCTTTAGGGGAGCAGATGACCACATGTTTCTCTTACGGCCTGGCGAGTGGGTTCAAACCACCACCGCTTCTTCCCTTCTTACCCGTGGGGCCAGCCTGGCTCTGCCTTGGACTCCTCGCCACACAGCAAACAGAACCAGCAGGCGGTACACGCAACACCAGGGATGCACTGCAGATGTCTTAGGCGAAGCTCAATAAACCCGACAAAAAGACAACATCCTACATGGAACTCTGTCTACGACGCTGGAGGAAGCCAAACCATAGAGCCAGAAAGCAGCTCTGTGGAGAGCAGGAGGGAATTAACTACAAAGGGACATGGAGGAACTTTGGGTGTTTGTGTGTGTGTGTGAGGGGGGTGTATGGTTACAAATAGACCTTTTCTTCATTGGATGGTGGTTACAAAATTGTAGCCATGTGCCACATTCATCAAAGGCTCCACACAGCAGGGGCCACCCATCACATAAGTAGATTATGCATCAACAAATCTCGATTAAAACCCCCAAGATGATGGTTATGGGGTGCTGGTGAGTCTGTTGCAGCCCACAGTGATGCTGTGCACAGAGCAGGGACTGCTTGGTCCTGAGCCATACTCAGAATTGTTCTTAGGCTTGAGCTCCTTGCTGCTGCCCCCAGTGGCCACCATCAGTCCCTCTTATCAAGAGTCTTCTTCCTTCCCCCTGGCCCTCTCCTTTACCAAGCATGATGTTCTTCTCCAAAGACTGGTCTTTCCAGATAAGAAATAATGAAGAAGAGACGTGTTTTGAGGAGTTGTGTCCCAGGCACCTTCTCTTGATAACACACCGTGTGTCTGTTTTCCATGCATTTTTGTTCCGGGCCTTAAACGGACGGCCTTCAGACTAGCTTAATATCATGTCTTTCACGTGTGAGCGCACTTGAAGAGTAAATGGTAATGACATGACAACTATAAATATTATTGGCTGTAAGAAGAGGAAACTCCTGCAATTATTCGACTTTTGCTTCATTTTTTCAACCACTGGTAATTCAGCTATTGTGCTAATAGCACATGTACCTGGTATGACTTCATGGTTTTCACACTCGGTGAGATAAATTTTTAATTTTAAAGAAGGGTGGGGGGAGACCTGAGGCTCAGTGAATGGTAAGCTGCAAGGCCTTCTAGTTCAGAGCCAACACTCATAATCTCCTTTCATTTAGGTTTACAGGTATAATACATCAGCCACCTAAGTCCTTTTTATTTGCAAATTGAATATTTGCAAATTGTAAGGACAGAAGATTCTCAAAAGGTGTTGAGAGTGCTGAAAGGCCAGTTGTGAATATCCAGGAGTGTTGGGTATTATGTACTTACCCTTCGAGTTAACGATGACTCTTTGATAACAAGCTTGATTATAGTAAAGACAATGGTAATTTCTAACCTCACATACATTTCCAGTACAGCCGAGAAGCTAGGTAGGTTGCAGTAAGATCGTTTCACAATAAAGCAAGTTCTTCCTGAGTTTATAAAGTTGTTTATCACCAGCCTACTATTTTATAACCTATGAGTAAGTTCGTCAACACACATTAATTCCCTGCCACGAGTTCTGTATAATTCTATTTTTATGTGAACGCGATTGTCAAGGCCAAGTCTCATCTTGGGGGGTAAGTTTTGCACTCCGGGGATGGCAGAAGTCGTAATTCTCACTAGCTCTCACATTGGACGCATACGCAGAGGACTTCAAGTAAATAATATGTATTTGATTTCCTACCCCGCAGCTGCTCATCCATCGTGTTTTTTGTTGTTTTCTTTCAAACTGTAGCTTGCCAGGAACTATTACCTCTTCTTAAGAATTGTCTGGGTGTGCCTTCCCCACTTGCATTGAACTGTATGTACTGTGTGCTGTAGAGGTGTGCAGTTAAAATACGTTTATTCTCAGAAATATTTAAAAAATATTTTAAAATGTTTTCCTTTGCAGAATCAGACACAAGTTTGGCAGAAGGAAGTGTCAGCTGCTTAGATGAAAGTCTTGGACATAACAGCAACATGGGCAGTGATTCAGGCTCCATGGGAAGTGATTCAGGTACTGCCTAACTGTTGTGTAAACCTTAAAAAGTGTGAAACAAGACGCCATATAGTGGAAAGCACGGGGGCTGTTCATACCCTCCCTAATGTATTTATGCAATTAAAGCAACTCCCTTCTACTGTGAAGTACTTCTGGAACCTTGCCATTCACCTTCTTTAGAGTACAACTTACTGAAGTCTCTTAGCATCGACGATTCTGGATCTAGGACCAAGCTTTGTGGTCCGCCATATTCCGCATCCCACAGACCCATACCATCGATTTTTATTTCTAAGACTGGGTTCAGTTCATTTGGCAACATTTGAAAACTGTATCTTATGATAGAAAACCATCCCACTCCCTCCTTTCACTTTAAAGATATTTTAAATAAAAGTTAAGACCAGCATGCGAATGAGTTTGCAGATACTTGCAGTTCTTGAAAGGGTCCCTCTTGAATCTCTGGGATGGAAACCTAAAAATCCCGTGTATACTTTACAGAGCTCCAGGTGTGGTCGCGCTCACTTGGACAGATGTAGAGTTTGCAAAAATCGCGAGACCACTCACCGGTGATTGTTAGTAGGCGTCCACCACGGGCTTCTTGATGGGGCTGCATTGCTGAGCGATCCAAGAAGACATGGCCAGTTTCCAGCTTCCCATGCTTCCACTAATTCTATCATCAGACTCCTTACCTTTTTCCAGTTTGATAGGGTTCAGATTTTTTCTGTTGGTTGAATGTGTATTTCCACTTTAATAGGGAGGTCGAATAATAAAGTCTTATAAGTTGGGGGCCTGGATCTTCCCTTTGGCTCTCTGCTGCTCATATTTCTATATTTGTCCCTATGTTTCCATTACTTCATAATTAAAGCGAACACATTGTAGCAACTTAAAACAAGGCTTTTCAGTATGGTCAGCAGATTAGTTTATTGTTGATTTGTTCGGAGGCTATGAAAAAGGTCAGGAAGTAGCGTGTTCTTCAGGTTATCTTACATCAGCAGAGAATTATAGACAGTTCGAGAATAAGCCTAAAAGTACGAGCTAGTTGACATAAAGGGAGTCATTTGCCTTGAAAGCTTTCCAGGTGAGATCCCACCACCTCCTTTCATTTTATGTTGTTATCCTCCTCAAATCCCTTAGAACAAGGTTGTGGAAGAAACCCCAGTCATCCAATATCTGTAATAAACTTACTTTTGAGGAAAAAGTTTTAACTAATCTCTTTTCACTTCCATCACTGTTTATTGCCATGTGCTTTTTTTTTTGTGGGTAGTAGTTATTTTGATGTTTAAATTTGAAATTTGATGTTTAAATCGGTAAATTTGATTACTAACTTATCTGTCATAAAACTGCCGATGCCTGAACTGAAAATATACCTAGTTAATGTTTAAAGCTTAAGTTTCTGGATCTTATCCTAATTTTTGTTTGTTTAAGTAAGGGCTTTCAACAGCATTCATTCAGTAAATATTCAGTGTATATATATCCTCTGTGTACAGGGCATTGTGCCTATTTAGAGTTCTTAGCAAATGTAAGTATTTGCTGACTTTTAGTCATCAATGTTGCATGAAAGATGTGCGAAATCTGAACGCAAACTACTTTTGAAAAGCAAATACATTTTCAAAAGCAAATACATTTTAAAAGAAAAACACATATTGAAGAGTCACCCCTTGAAGTTCTAGATGGCTATGTGTTTCGCAATAAAGAATTACTTTGCATTGTGAGTGGCAAAATTCCGAAATTATAAAATTCCTTACAAGTGGATAGTACAGACTGGAAAATAAATTGCTTAAAAAATGGCTTGGATAAAATGGTGAGTGCTAAGTACATATTGATTCCTGAAAAGTGCCAGGATGCATGGAATTATATTGCAGCCTTTGAGATGAACATTAGAAGGAACTTATTTTACCTGCCCTTTGCCACTATGGAAAAGTCATTTATCAAGATAGAAGGAACATCGCTTGACCTAGTGCACACAATCTTCCTGTAGGAAGATATTAGGAATAATATGCCATAGAGAAACATAATTAATTGTGCTTTTAACATTTAAGTGATCTAATTATACCTAAGGAAGATTTTTTTCATGTTTCATTCTTTCAGAGAGATATGCTCCTGCTACAAAGGGGTGATATTCTTGGCAATGCTTATTGGTCTGATATGTAGAAAGTGTTTCCTTACTATTCTGAGGTACTGCCTATTAATGTGTGTCCAGCTGGAATGGTGTATTTTTCCTTGGTTGCATACTATATAGGTAAAGGAATATTTTATAAATTTCAAACACATGCAGTGACAGACCTTTTCTCTCTAAGAATAACTCAGCTGTCAAGAATCAATGTGGGAATGAGATTTGCCACATGGTGTAGTTCCAATAGAATATTATTATCTAAACCCTATTAGGTTTCATGTTTTTGACCATTTGAATGGGATAGGATAATTTTAAGGTCACCAATCAATCCGTCGTTCTTATAGATGGTAGGCACAATAGTATAGGAAGCCCTGTGCCTACTTTAAATAACATTTTTGTTAGTGCATTTAGTTGATTCTACTTTTCAAAGACAGCCAAAACCAAGCAAACAACAAACAAATAGGAACCCAAACATATTTTTTTCCTCTAAGGAAATGAGTTCCTGGCTCAGTGACACCAGCCTAGTTCTCTCCTTCTGGTGACAGGGAAGGCACACATCCCTTTTCCCTGCGGATGAGGATACATTCTCCCGTCCCTATGTCAGGAGATGTGAGAAGGCAAGGATCAGGCTGAATATTTAGCACTCGCCCAGCTTTTTCCCTTTGGATTCTATTTTCATATGGATTCCAAGTCATATTTTCCCCCTTCCCCCATAGCCACTCTTTCCTTCCCTTTTAAACTTGGAGCTACCCATCAGGTCTTTTAGATTTGATTGGAACTCCAAGGTACAAAAAAAAGTATTTATTTGTGTTCAAAAGCTAAGTTGGTAGATGGTTCTTACTAACTGGTGTTTGCTGTGACTCATTCAGCCTGTTCAAACAGAGCTATCGCAGCCAGTTAAAACCCATTCAAATATAACCGTCCAGTTCATGAAATGGAACCATCAGCAACTTTTTTGAGGTTAATGGGATTGTGTTAGTTTAGTTTTATTGCAATCATTGACAGGGGAAGGCACTTTATTGCCTGTGATATGAAGTGCTGTTTAAGTCCTGTGATTTTTTTTTTGGTGTGTGTGTGTGTGTGTGTGTGTGTGTGTCCTAAGGTGGGCTTTTCTATTGGTATAGTATTTATTTTCTTGAATTCCTAGTGATATGTTATGCATGTTCAGACCTTTTCCCCATGATGCAGAAAAGTATAATCACTTGCAAACAAATTTTGATTCTCAAGCTAAGATGTGATGAATACTTTATTGTAATTTTTATTATGTAATATATTTATTGCCCATTTTATATGTTATCTTTGAGTCATATGTTTTTAGTGGTAGCAGCATAGTGCCCTAGAAGCTGAAGTCCTTGAGGACCAGGGCTATAGCCATGCAGTGTGCATGGCGCATAGGAAGCCCCCAGGAGATGTTTACTGCAGACTGGTAGCCACATATGATCAGATACCTATCCGGAATGTTGATTCTTGAATTAGAGTTTGAATATATAGCCCTTTCAACAACCTAACTTTTCTTAAATCGTGTGTGTGTGTGTGTGATGTGTATATTTTTCTCATTCACCATGCTTTTAAATTCCTGGGACAGACTTAGAAAAGTACTATATGTTTTCTTTCTTTTTTCTTTTTAAAAGACCATTTTATTGGGGGCTCATACAACTCTTACCACAATCCATACATACATGTATTGTATGCAAAGCACATTTGTACATTTGTTGCCATCATCATTCTCCAGACATTTTCTTTCTACTAAAGCCCTTGGTATTAGCTCCTCATATCTCCCCTCCTTCTTCGTCTCCCCCTTTCTTTCTTTTTAACTTTTTATTACTCCAAGGTATCAGAGTAGTCAGCATCATAAACAAAAGACAGAAATGATTACCGAAAATGATTCTTCCCACCTACAAGGTGTCAGAAGCTATTATGAAGGAAGCCCCATTTAATTTTTTTTTTTTGCCTACACCAAAATGCGCCTAGAAGGGAATGAAGCATAAAGAAGTTGATGATTCATAAAGTTTAACAAACTTCTAGGTCAGACAGCAAGTGGCTGGTGGATGTCTTCGAGGTAGCTCCACCTCCCAGCAGTACAGGGAGGTGCTGGAGAATGACACAGCAGCGAGTTCTGTTCCATCTGACAAGGGCTGTTCTGGTAGGTCGTCTGTGGCAGCCTCTGGGGCAGTCCCTCTCAGTGAGGGTCTTCCTCTTTCCCCTTGGCCCTCTACTTAACCAAGCACAATATCCTTCTGCAAGCATGTGTCCCTCCTGATCATAAGTCCAATAGAGGCGAGACAGAGTCTCACCATCTTTACTTCTAAAGAACACTCTGGCTGTTACATCTTTTAAGAAATATTTATTTATTCTTCTGGAGAAAAAGAAAAACAAGCTCACACTGAGTGGATTCTGACTCATGGTGACCCTGCAGGGCCACGTAGAACTGCCCCTTTGGGTTTCTGAGAATGGACATCGTCACAAGAGCAGAAAGCCTCGATTTTCCTTCTGGAGCAGCGGATGGAGTTGAATGCTGACTTACACGCTCGCAGAGCAATGCCCAGTCCACTAGACGGCAGAGAGTCCTGACAGCCCACGGTGTACTCCACATTCTTCTCCTGCACCACAATGCAGAGGCATCGATCCCTCTTTGATCTTCCTTATGCATTGTGCAGCCTTGTCATGCATGGGAGGTTAATGAAACTAGCCTGGCTTCACACAGTGGGCTTCACACACACACGGAGCTCAGGTAGAACCATGAACATCTCATAGCATGGATGAGCCTGGAGGAGATCACGCCGAGCGAAGATAATCAAGCGTGAAAGAACACACATTATATGAAAGCGCTGTGTTAAAGAGTCCAGAAAAGATTGTCACATGAAAAGAAAGACTGACAGACACCAGAAGTGTGAAGGAAAGAAAGAGAAGAGAGTCACAGCTGATAGTCCACAGGTGTCGGGTGAAGGGAAAGATAATGCCCGATAAGAGTTCAACGGGGACAAGATGATGGAAGTGGATCGAGATGTTAGGAGGTTTGATGAATTGCTAAAGGTCAAACTGATGGTTTTCTCTGTTAACCTCAGTAATTACCAATTGACTTGGGGCTGATGTACCTTAGTCCTACAGTGAAGTTTAAAACACACGTTTTGCAGTGGATTTGCACAGTGTGTTATGACATTTGATTCCTTGACTACTGCTTCCATGGGCCTTAATTGTGGATCTGTGTAAAATGATTTCTTTGAGAACTTCAATCTTTTTTTTTCCTGTTTATCATGATATTATGATAATTTTTGTTTATTTTGTTAAATCAGTTGATTTTCATCAGTAAGTGCTTCACGCCCCCTTCTCAGAGCAAATCAGACAAAGTAGATTTCTGGATCTTCCTGTAAGTAAGACATCATTTAAAATAGTCCTTTTTTGCAAATATCCTTGCTTTTTTGAAAATGTTAGGTGACAGATACTCAATGTGGGTGGAATATTTTAATTATGTACAAAACTACTTCCCAAAGAAGTAATGATGTTCTTAAATATTCTTGAACCTTATATAAATATAATATAAAATGAATTATGATTGCCATAGGAGTTCAAAGCAATTATAGAAAGGAAACTCCAAAAGGTGTATATTTTATAATTCTGGAGATCTGGAATGAGCTTTTTATGAAGTCATATTAAACAAATCAGCAGATGATCCAGAGATAGCATAAATGAATTGCATCTGTCTTTATTCATCCATACGCAAAACAAACATCCTGCCAAGCTAGTAGATGGCACTTACTAAGTGGTGTTTAGTGTGACTTTTCCTACATGTTCAGATAGTATTTATCACAGCAAGTTAAAACCCATTTAAATATAACCATCCAGTTGATGAAAGGGAACCATCAGCAACTTTTTTGAGGTTAATGGGATTGTGTTAGTTTAGTTTTGCTGTAATCATTGACAGAGGAAAGCTCTTATTTCATTTGTAATGAAATACCGATTAAGTATTATAACTTGCGTGTGTGTTGATGTGAAGCCTGAGAAGGGCTTTTATATTGGTATAATATTCGTTTTCTCGCAATTCTACCTAAAAGTGATGCATTTTTAGACCTTTTCCTCATAATGCAGATAAGCACAGTCACATCCAAACAGAAGTTTTATTCTCAAGCCAAGATGTGATTAACATTTTATTGCAATTTTCAGTAGTTAATGTATTTATTGCCTGTTTTATTAATATTTGAAGTATTGATGCTTAAAGATAAAATTCAAGATGAGAAAGGGAGCAGATAGTTAATTATGCATCTATGCTAATTGGAAATCTTTTAAATGTATAATGCTGTAGATTTCAGAAGAATGGGTATTAATAAGTGGAGACGTATAAGATGGTAATCAATACCCTAAAACTAAAGGGCTAAGCAAATGGTAAAATAAGTCACATTTTTACTGAAAAAGTTGATTTTCTGTGTTCAACAAAATTCTACAAATAAAAGACTAGCATGGAAGGAGTTTTTCCCTAACTCTATAATTCTTGCTTCTATTCAGCCTGGTTGGCTCATGAGAGAAAGGTCTCAGTCCATGGGCATATTGAGAAGGAGGCTGTTGTTAGGGACCATGAAATCAGTTTCAACAAATAGCAACCATTGGTACAATAACTTGAAATGCTCCGTGGTCTCGAACCATTCTTGAAATCATTGCTTTGTATGTTTGCACCCATGGTTGAAGAATCTGTGTCAATCTGTCTCATTGAAGGGACACACACACAGTCTTTGAGTATTTGATTATCAGATAAAATTTCATAGCTGGAGGGATACTTATATCTACTATAACATTTATATCTTCTAATAAAAAATAAAGGAACTCAGAGCAAGGGGATTCTTCTCCTTTCTCCGCTCCTCTTGAGTTTGTTTAGCATGACTGAGAGGAGGAAGGAGAGCACCATGATTTAGGCAAGAACTGAAAAGTCTGACTCATTAAGAACCATAAGTGCCAATCCTGGACAAGACTTTTCATAATTTCACTTCCATTTTGCCCTCTCCATGCATTGACCCAAGCCCACCCTCTCTGTCAACTCTCTACCTTGCTGCCCACCATGTCCATGCTCGAGTGCTGGGGTGTTGTATCCTGCAAACGTCAACGGAGAGCTGGTGTCCATGTGCTACAGAGAGCAGAGCATGGATTGGTTTGGACTGCGCGTGAAAAGGCATTTAAATCACAAGAGGTCTAGGTCTGGTTTCAGGTTTCTTAATTAGTTCTTTTGTTGCGCCTTCCCTAATTTTCCTTCCTGGCAACTTCACGCAGATGAAGAGAATGAGAGAAGAAGAGCGTCTCCTGAACCAGAACTGCGTCTCAGGTCTTACCAAATGGAAGTTGCTCAGCCAGCCTTAGAAGGGAAGAACATCATCATATGCCTTCCTACTGGGAGTGGGAAAACCAGGGTGGCTGTGTACATTGCCAAGGATCATTTGGATAAGAAGAAACAAGCATCTGAACTTGGGAAGGTGATCGTCCTTGTCAATAAGGTACGGGGGGAAAAGTAACTGTGTAACTTTATCTTTCCACTTTCTCTTTTATTGATCCAAAAGATCTGTGTAGCAACTTTGTAAGCAGTGGATCACAGCGATTTAGTTTGGTTAGGAGGGATGCCGTGTAAAAGAGCCTTGGCAATGCAGTATTGTTGCAACAAAAGTTTGGGGATCCCAACCCACCAGCTGCTCTGTGAAAGACATGACTGAGAGACAGCTCCCCATCGAGAGGTTTGCTGAGAAAAGCCTGTGGAGCGGGTCTGTGGATTAGAATGGAGTGAGCCCTACCAGCAGCACCAGCATCTCTGTAAGACATTTCATTTCTCTTCACTCATGACTTTTTTAAGGTACCAGCCTTTCCAATGGAAATTTCCCATAAAACCAGCATGCCAAATCATATGTCTGCCACTTAGGGACAGAGAATTAATTCACGCAGAAGTTCTTTGAGGTTAACAGGAGCACCGGTGGCATAGTGGTTATGCTCTGTAGGCTGCAATCCAAAAGGTCCACAGTTTGAAACCACCAATTGCTCTTCAGAAGAAAAACAGAGCTCTCGAGGCCTGTAAATGGTTACGGTATTGGAAACTTACAGAGCAGTCCTCCCCCATCTTATAGGATCTTTTCAAATCTGTGCTGACTTGATGGGGGTGAGTTTGACTTTTGAGGTTTTGGTACTAGTCTATGGACTGTGGATAGTGTTGTAGGTTCATTGGAACTGCTAATTGAAAGGTCAATGGTTCAAACCCTTGGCTGCTCTGTGAGAGCAAGATGAGGTAATTTTCTCCTATAAAGATTTCCCATCTCAGAAACTATACCAGGGGCTATTGTGTATTAAAATGGACTTGATAGGCGTGGATGTAGGTTAGAGTTAGGACTAAGTTGTGTTATCATAACATGTAAATGTGAATGTTCTCGAAGTACCATTGAGATCTATAATATCCACAGATAGCCATTGGGGAGTCTCTTTACCTGGTAGGGCCCTTGGTGGGTCAGTGGGTAAACTTCAGAGTTGCTAACAAGGCAGGCCATGGTTCTAAGCGGATCCAGCTGAGAAAGCTGGGAAATCTGTTCTCATCAGCATTTCCTGTCTTGGAAACCTTATGGGACTGCTCTTATCTGTGCTGCAGGGTCACTGCATTATGGAATTGACCCAACAGCCGGAAATTTGATTAGTCTTATCTGTTGACCCTTCAGACAAAAGCAGTAACCTCCTCTTCCCCCAGATCTAGTTGGGTTTAAAAATAAAGAGATAGTTCATCCTCTGAACAACTTACACTGTTAAAAGCTCTGCATTTATTCATCAAAATCTGCTTCTCTGGGATTCCCACCCCTTGGTTATAGTTCTTTCCTCTGTGCCTTTATAGAGTCCCTCTGACTTCTCTTTATGACAGCCCTTCGTGGAGAGAAGGCAGCAGCATGTGACTTCAAAGTTATTTTTATTTTCCCCTTCAAAATAAATGTCCCCACTTGCTTTATGTGCACAGTTTCCAGCCTTTTCATCGTCCTCGGTGCTCACATTCTTCCAGACAGCTATCTGAGACTCACTGGTCAGCCAGTGACCAGAGCTGGACAAAATACCGTAGGCCTGACCTGCTCTCTGTGGAGGATTAGAGAGACAAGCTGGCACCTGAGCCCACAACTGGGTTGGAATTTACCACCAGTGCTGGCATCTCCGGGCATCAGCTAGAGCTTGCCGTGGACTAACAAGCTGCACTTCCTTTTGATTAAAAAAATGTGTCAGGTATGAACTTCATAACCTATTTGTGCAGTTCATTTATGAGCCTAAATAGAAATAATCATCTTCCTTTCTTCTTAACATTCATACTGATTAATAATTCACTCTTATGTTTACAAAATGTGTCTAAGGAACTTTCTTGTCCCCCACCAACTCCTCCTTTTAAAGCTATATTCTAATCATAGACATCCAACATCTAGATGATTCTTCTGACTCCACATTTATACACCTGTTTAAATGTTAATTTGATATTATTAATTATTCATATTTATTTAAATGTTGTGTGGTAATTTGGGGTCATATTTCTAATTCCTGATCCACTTCCCTTTTGTTTTTCATCTCACAATTAATAAAAATCCACCCCTTAGTTCTCCCATGGATGTCTTGTCTCTTTCAATGTCAGCTTTAAGACTCCAAATTGAGCCAGAAAAATGTCTGACCTAGCAAATCGACATCACCTGCACTCCGCCTTTGGCCCAGTAGCGAGGGCGTGTAGCTCAGGATCTAGAAAAGACACATCCTGTTCCCAGCTACCACTTATTTCTACCTCCCTTCCTCCCCCTTTCCAGAGACATAGCCTTCAGATGCAGCGAGAGGGAAATGAAAACACCACCTGTGTTCCCAGACCCTCCACTTCCTATCTAGGGCTTCATCATCACAAGAGATAAATCCCAGGTTCCTTCAGATGCTGAAAGGCAGCCCCATATGAATCAGCAGAAGTGGGTAGCAGTTGGGTTTGATTGGTCTTGGCAGGCTTTCTGTCACATCTCAGGAAAAGGCTCCAAAAGGACCACACACCTCCCAATTAGCCATGTCAGGCTTGCATCTGCCTTGCTCTGTGTCCTTCAATAAGAAGTCAATACCATGCAGCGAGTATCAGGGTTTCCAATGCCTGTTACCTTCTGTGAGGACATCTTTTTGTTCTTTAGCTCCAAGGAGGCTGCTTGCTTGGTCAGTCTTGATTTACCCTCTAAGAACAGAAATGTATGTCACCCCAGGGGAGGAAGGATCCATGATTATTATTATTATCCTCATCAAACCCATTAGGAACCAGAGGCTTTATGGAAACCTTTGCAGAAGTAGGCTGTCACCTCTTTCCCTCTCGGCTGATAGGTTCAAACTGTCAAACTTTGCTTGAGCCAGACTTTAATTGTCCTGTCAAGGGTTATGTGGCCAAGAAGCCACAGAGTGAAGACTGGACCCCCTTATTGCTTAATTCTTCTGCCATCATACTCTATTGACAGAGTGAAAGGCTAAGTGAGTGATCAGTGCAGTTTTCTGAGTACTGCAAGAGGTCAGGCTCTGTTCTCGGGCAAGGAGTTTGTTTCTCGGAATGTTACGTACTTTTCAGGGCCTGCCTGCCCCTTGTGCAGGTGCACAACATTCACATCTTATCAATGGATCATCTTATTAATGCAGAGATGGAGATGGGCAAAGATTAACACACACCAAGCGACGGCCCCACAAATGGCAAAAGACTGCAGGAGCTGTTTCCAAAGGCTGCTTTTCCGTTCTCGGAATCTTGCTACCTTCTCGCACCGTGTTTCACTCCCCTCTTTTCAGGATGCCTTTCGCCCAGGAGGAGTCCGTAAGGAAGAGGAAGGAATACTTCTGCAAGAGCAGAGCAGAGGAGGTTTATGGAAGGGGGAGATGAGCTGCAGCTCTCACATGTCATATTTACACTTACATTTAACATGGAGCACTTCAGAAAACTGTACTTTTCAGAATCCTGTGTGCAGAGATTGTCCTTAAAATCAGCCTTGCTTGGGTGGGACCCAGGACTCTGCGTTCTTCACATCTGTCTCGTGATTTGGTGTTTTGTGGTGAGTGGAACATAGGCTTCCCTTTGGAAACCACAAAAACGAAGGTTTTCTTTCGTACTCATTTGAGCCTGGGCCTAGTCTTTCGTTCGCCAAGCTTGATGACTGACTTGAGGTCACTCTGCTTCCCTGGAATTCACCAGTTCCTTTTACCACACCCCACAATTCACTCTTACACGTTTTCATTCCCAAGTAATAATGACAAAAGGTGCTCCATACATTATTTTCTCATCCAGCAAGACCAACCCATCCTTGTTTTATAGATCATCAGGTGATGCAAACTGCCAGAGGCGCAGCTGCTAGCCAAAAGGTTCAAACCCACCCAGGGGCCTCTGGGAAGACTGACCTTTGGCCTTGCTTCTAAAGATCACAGACGTGAAAACCCCATGGAGCAAGGTTCTGCTACACACACACACACACACACACACACACACACACACACACACACGGTCATGCTGAGGCAGCATCTGTTCAACAACTATCAGCAGCAGAGACCTTCATTACAAGAGGAACAGCACATACCCAACAGAGAACGAGCCCCTTGTCAGCTAGGCATATTATCAGGAATATAATGGGTACTTCAGTATTTGTGATGATACTTTCCTTTGAAGCTCATCCTTCCAACTCTGTTTACAATGTTCTCCACTCCTGGGATGCCATGAAGCAGCCGGACAAAGCAGTTGTCCCATAGGGTTTTCCATGCTCTAAGTCTTTCTGGGACTGAGCCCCAGTGGCATAGTGATTGAGTGTGGGACTGCAGCCCATGTGCTTGGCGTTCAAATCCAACAGCAGCTCTCCAGGAGCAAGGCTGGGTAGCTCCCACGACCACCAAAAGGCAGTGTTACCCACCCCCCACCCCCCGCACCCCCCCGCCAAAAAAAAAAGTCTTTTTGGAAGTAGGTTGTGACATCTGTTTCCTTCAGCACTGTTTTCCCACTGCTGACCTTTGGTTAGCAGCAGAGTGCCTTAACCAGTGAAATATCAGATGTTGTTTTTCCCCCTGATGGTCTTTCTAAGATGTGACTTTCAAGTTAGCCTGGCTACTCTTTTCCCCTCCTCCAGAAGATATTTGATAATTTACACCAGCCCGCCCACATTCCACAGATGTACATTACATAAATGCCACGATTTTTACCTTTTTTTTTTTTTTTGGAGGGAAGGGGACGCAGGTAGACTAGGCCACCAAAACTTTTCCTGGCGGTTTATTCGTATTTATCTCAATTCATCATTCTTATCTCTCCAGTCCATTTAGGTGTTTTGACTCTAGTCTAAAGTGACCAGATTTTAAGTGGGAAGTCATTGGCTGGGGGTGGGGGTGGTTGAGGCTTCTTGATTAAAAATTTTGTCTATAGGGAGCAACAAAAATTTTCATGTAAGGCAAAAATAGTATTGTAATGCATGTATTTTAATTTTAAAACACTGCGGAATGTTGTTAAATTTTTTAAAAGTGGGATGTCTGGTCTAGTCCAACCACAAGGCTAACAGGTGTCCTATGAGCTATTATGTTAAATCTGTCAGACTGTGTTTGGCCTTCATACCCTTATATAGCCTGACCCTGCTCTCGAAATTCAAAATGTATTTCTTGCTCAACCTTAGTCTCAGCTTAACTTTTCACTGACCCATTGTTTACTAGAGTATGAAAACAAAATCCTTCATAGTTCGGTATGTTTTGACTCATGGAGATGCCATGTCAGAGTAGAACTATGCGAAATGGGTTTCCAGTGGCTAATATTTCAGAAAGTCTTCTGAAGTGTTTCTGGGGAGATTCGAAACACCGTTTCCATTAGCAACTGAGCCACTTAACTGTTGGCACCACTCTGGGACTATCTAAGATGGTACTTCTTTAGAAACCTGAATTTTGACACTCAGGAGCTACTTCTTTTTGCTGTCACTCTGTACGTGATTCTAGGGAGGAATGACTTCCGTATGTTGTAATACTTTGTTCTCTTTTATTTTATCTTGGTATGTGTACCCAGGTAGGCTGAATGACCAAGTGTATTAAACCATGTGTTTAATATTTTTGTATTCCAGACCCACAGTGTAATGCCTAACAGAGATTCTATAAGTCAATGAATTTATGGGTAATGAACTAGTAATTCATTACAGAACTAAATCCTTCTCTATTAATGTTTGCCACACAGTATGCTTTTGATTGATACTCCTTTGACTTTGTTCTCTTTTAAATATTATTCTAAATATTTTTTTTAAGGTACCGTTAGTGGAACAGCTCTTCCGCAAAGAGTTTGAACCATTTTTGAAGAAATTGTATAAGGTTATTGGATTAAGTGGTGATACCCAACTGAAAATATCATTTCCAGAACTTGTCAAGTCTCATGATGTTATTATCAGTACAGCTCAAATCCTTGAAAATTCCCTTTTAAATTCAGAAAAAGGAGAAGATGCTGGTGTCCAGTTGTCAGGTTGGTTGAGTGTTTCTTTTTATAAAAGGACGATTAACAAGAATACTAATGATAGTAAGAGGAACTGCAGTAAATCTTCTAAAAACTAGTACTAAAATCTAAATAAAAACTCACTTTAGGTTGCCTTTCTCTTATCCTTAAGACCCTGGTTTTATTCCTCAGGGGGGAAATACAAAGAAAACTTGATAATAAATTTAAGACTCTTTTTAGCAGTTTAATTGTCATGTAATCTTTATAGAGGTACAATTAATTTGCTTGATTACATCAAAAAGGGTTGTACAATCATTACCATAATCACTTTTATAACCTTTTCCTTGTACTCATCATTGTTAACTCTCCATTTATCCCCAACCTCTGTTTTACTCACAAGGAATGATTAATGCTTAATTAACGATTGATACAGCTACTGTTTTCTATAGATCTACCTATCCTGGATTTCAAATATAAGAAACTATTAAAAAAAACAGCACAAAAGAAAGCTAACAACAATAATAAAGTGAGACAGATTAAAAACCTCAATCAAAAAAGGCAGCAGGAAATATGAAAAACGAGAACAAATATGAAATGGGTCACAAGGCAGATCAATTGATAAGGTGTTAAAGGTAACCTAATTGCACTTGCAGCCACTCGCTTTCCATTGCGTTCTGCACAAAAGCAAGGCTCTTCATGCTCCGGATCTGCGGTCAGAGGGAATTCATCAGAGGCTTAATTCACATGTATCTCCCCTTTAGCTTTTTTTAAAAAACGGAAACAACTTTAAAATTGGTAGGAAGATCTTAATTAGATCACTTTATTCTATTTGAAATACAGCAAAAACAAGATGACTATCGCGGCGTCAATTCTGACCCCCCCAGCACCCCCCAAAGACTCTCTTATGGAATCCCTCACTCACCCGACTTCTGTATCCTTCTTGCTTAGAGCAACAGAAACATTCTCCGTTTGTGCCGTTGGGTCTTGATAGACATTTTCTTTAGAAAAAAAAAATCCTTTCTATTTTATGGTGGATAGGGGAAAAAAGGAATTAAAACATAATTATAAAACTAAATGTAGTGTTGAAAACAAGGCAAAATTATCTCTCTAGTGTGGTTTTGGCTAAAACCAATAACATTAAAATTAAGTTCTCCTTAAAATGAAAACATACCAACTTTGTATTAAATATTTCACTATAAACCCCCCCACAAAAGTGTAACCTTGAGAGTTTTTGGAAATGAGTCAGGGTTTGAATTACCATATAACCATTCTTAGCCTGATAAAGTTCCTGAAACTCACCTATTAAACAGGGATGATCTCTAACAGATATATTTTCATGGTTAAAATGAATGAACTAATATGTGTACAAATTCTAAGTATGAATTATATATTTCTCCTGAAAAATGACAGGGGGTTATATCAGTGTCTGGCCTAAGACAAAATGCTCCTGTTCAATGGCAAGGTTAAAAGTACCTGTTTTCCTGGAGTTTCCTTGTGTGGACAATTGAACCTTCTGGATTTTCTTTGCAGACTTTTCCCTCATCATCATTGATGAATGCCATCACACCAACAAAGAAGCAGTCTATAATACGATCATGCGGCGTTATTTGAAACAGAAGTTGAAAAATCATAGATACAAGAAAGAAAACAAGCAAGTGACCCCTCTGCCTCAGATACTGGGACTGACAGCTTCACCGGGTGTTGGGGGGGCCACCAAGCAAGGGAAAGCTGTAGAACACATTTTAAAAGTGAGTGCTTTTGTATTCGATGATTGCCCATTAAGTGACACCTGTGTGTTCTAACTAAAATAAAGTACTCCATTCTCCCATAAAACAAATAGTCATGAAAAAATATTACGGAGGACAGCATTAGAAAAATGAAATTCCATCGCTTCAACCTATATTCTTATAGTTAAACTTGGTGAAAGTTTGGATATAGAAATGTACATGACCTATGAGAGTGTCTAGTTTGCACACATGATAGCGTGTTCTTCCATGGGTTTTCAAAAGTAGATGGTTTTGTGGCATCCTCTGTGTTGGAGGAAGCCAATTCACTGTAGACATTGGAGATGCATTCTTTTTCGGCTGCCCCCAAATGGTAGCACCACCCAAGTGTGGCAGCAGGTTGCAAGTACAAGTGGATGCAGAGTAACTGAGAGCGATGTCATGGTACTGAGTAGCAACCAGGTAGAAGAGACACAACATTCTGAGGTCCGATTGGATGGCTTTAAAGTAAAATTTACTACTGGGATTAAGGACTAGCTTCAATCGAGAGCCTGCATTCATATCTGCAGGTTTTGCGCCCTTCTTTGCATGACCCTCTTTATGTGTGGAACAGGGTGGCACTATGACCTTAGGATTGGCATATGTGGTTATCGCACGATGTCCACATTATAAGATGCCGAGCTTCAAAAGAACGACCACCCCATGGTCTACCTATCCCTGTCAGTTGCCATTTACTTTCCAGGCTGAGTTTTCTAGGTGGGGAATGGAATTTCAGGACTGAAAGTGGGTGCCTTTCTTTTTTGGAATGACCTAATCATGAGAAAGGTTATTAAACAGAGTCCCAGTGAAGCAGTAGTAGAAAAAGCTACATTTAGAAACTCATGTTATGTATTTCTCACACTCAAAGGATTTCTTCGTTGTGATGCTCTGGATATTGAGAAATGTATTTTTTCCTAGATATGTGCCAATCTTGATGCATTTACCATTATGACTGTGGAAGAAAACATCGGTGAACTCAGAAACCAAATTAAGGAGCCATGCAAAAAGTTTGTAACCACAGATGTCACCAGAGAAGTACATACTTAAAATTTTACCTTTGGTTTTGTTTTGGTTTGGTGATGACGCCATACTCAAGTAAAAGGGGACAAAACTTGTTTCCTACTGACGGACCACCTGAAGGACGTTATTGTAGGATGTCTGCGATGAAGCCATAGTTTTCATCTGTTCTGCTGAGACGAGGCAGCAAAGCACATGCTTTCGTTACCTCCCTCTCAGCTGTCTAGATTGTCTGAAGAATCAAGTTGCTCAGTGCCTAGGCAACTGCAGACAAGTCATGGAAGGGAGGACGCTGCCTCTGAGTGATCGTCAGGGTTCTTTAGAATCTTTTATCCTTCTCTAGCTTTCTTGGTCAACTTCAAGAGTAGTTTTTTTTTTTTCCCTGACATAACACACTACCTAAATCAGAAACATTTTATTGCCACCAGAGTATAGTTAGGAATGATATTGAGAAACTGAACTAATTTGCATATGTGCATATTTGCTTTCTGAGGAAAACACTGATGTAAAGAAATGAAATATTTACTTCAGTGATGTCTCAAATAACCATTTTCAGGATATAGCTATCAGTTGAGGATCAATTTGAACACTATGACTAGTACATTTTGTGATGAATTTTCTTTTGTGAAAATTTAAAAACATGACCAATTTTAGCTGTGTATATTTGAAAGATTACTTTAGTAATCAAAATCTACCTCATTCAAGTTATATATGACTAATATCATGTTTGATATCTTGGAGCCCTGAGCCCCGTGGTTCTCCACCTTCCTGATGTCATGACCCTTTTTCCTCATGTTGTGGTGATCCCCCAACCATGCAATTATTCTCGTTGCTACTTCATGACTGTAATTTTGCTACTGTTATAAATCAGGCGACCCCGGTGAAAGGTTTGTTCGACCTCCCAAAGGGTCATGACCCACAGGTTGAGAACCACTGTCTTAGCCCCAAAAGTGACCAACTGCCATCGATGTATATTTTTATCATTTGAAAAAAAACGAGTACAAGAGGACTTCAAAAGCACATGGAATGTTTCTTTGTCTTTTCACAAACTTTTGAACTTTTTGTACTATATATTCTGATTATTCTAGTCCATTTGAATATATTTTATTTGTCTCTCTTTTATGTTATCTTTTTTCACTTTATGGGGTTAGTTTAAATGTATGTTTCTATTTATAAGCAAGAAAAATAAGATCCAATATTTTCAGAATATTAAAAAAGATTTGGTACCTTACTCCTTAATTTATGTAGCTTTTTAAAAACCAGTAGACATTTTATGGATGTATAACATATATGCAGAAAAATAAAAATTCATGACCATCATTAATTTCTCATAAACTGAAACACCCATGTAACCAAACCATATCAAGAGACAGGATATCCTCAAGAATTCCAGAAGTCCCTGAGAACCCCTTGTAGTCACACCCTCAAAAGGAAACCATTCTGACTTCTTGGGTATGATGACATTATGGGCTTTCTATAAATAGAATTACATAATATGTATTCTTTTGTAGCTGACTTTGTTCAGAACTCAAGTTGTCAACTTTTTCCTTGTACCATAAGCAATACTGAAACCAGTTTTTCAAAGAATAATATTTAAAATATTAGATTAAGTCCTTTCCCAATAGTTGTGGCATCTACATATATATTCTTTCAAATGATCTTTAATATTCAAGGTCTAAATCATACATTAACTTTTCTTCTTAAAACATTTGCATTGAAAATTTCAGTAAGTGTATGGAGTCTTGATGTGTTGGGTCACTTCAGGGTGGAGGTAAAAAAGAAGCCAACATAGATTGATTGTATGAAGAGCTTTTTAAAGGCTCATTATCCTTTCTTACTTTCATGAGACAAATATTCTAAATCAAATATTTCATAAAGTAGAACTTATTTTTTAAAGACAGTGTGATTCCTGTAATAGTATAAGAATATAAAACCCAGTGCATGATTTATTTTTAGGATCCATTTAAAGAGAAACTTCTAGAAATAATGAGAAAGATTCAAACATTTTGCCAAATGAATCCAATGTCAGATTTCGGAACACAACCCTATGAACAATGGACCATAAAAACAGAAAAAGAAGGTAATTTGGGATTAGACCTAACAGTCATCTGAGGTCATGTTTTTGCCAAGATTTAAGATGACTATATCACATATTTCTTACGCAGATTGAAAGCCAATGAAATAACTGTATTCTAAGTAAACAAGAATGAACATGTTCTAATTCCCTATCTAAGAAAAGGGGTACCAAGCCATCCATTTCTCTTATCATCAGTTTTTGGCTTATTGTGTATTTAAAATGCTAAGATAAATATTAGCCTCTTTATCTCCAAGCAAACTCCCTAATGAGCTTTTCATGTCGTTCCTGAGTCAGCATGGGACAGGGTGTGTTTGCCCTGATGCAGCGCTCCATCAGCAAGCCTAGGAGTTCAGGCAATTTGCCTCCTCATTGTGCTCAGTGTACCTTTTGAGCTTTAACCCGCTCATTTCAAAAGCAAAGTAAAGCAGAGTTTAGAGCTAGTCTTACAAATATGCTGCAAGCAAAATACTTGGTGGTTTGAATCCCCTCAGAGGCTCTTCAGAAGAATAGCTGTAGGACGTATTTCAGAAAGTCAGATGCTATTGAGAGCCATCTGCTCTGAAACATGGGGAGTCGCCATACATTAGAATTGAGTTGGTGGCAGCTGTTTCTGTTTTTCATCGTCAACATATTTATGTCCACAATTCTATGTTAGCAGTTGTGTTCATTAAGGACCTCACTTTACATGGTATACTCTTTTCGTAGCTGCAAGAGAAGGAAATAGAAAAACCCGTGTTTGTGCAGAGCATTTGAGAAAGTACCATGAGGCTCTACAAATTAATGACATCATCCGAATGATTGATGCCTACAATCACCTCAACACTTTCTATAATGATGAGAAAGAAAAGAAGCTTGCAGTCCAGGAAGAAGACAGCATCGACAATGGTGATGACGATGACAAAGATGGGGATACTGCAAAGGACCCTTGGAAAGTGGATGAAACAGATCAGTTTCTCATGGATTTATTTTTTGGTAAGACTCAAAGTAGGTTTTATCTCTTGGTATCTTAAAGCCTACTTAGAATGAGCCTATTGTTCCTTAGAAGCTGCCCAGAGGCCCTACTCAAACAAGACTTTGAAAAGAGAAATGCCACAACACGGAGATTATCTCAACTGATGTTGCCCTGAGCTATATGATCACAATCATTACTTGACCATAAAATTGATTGTCAAGATGATTGCAGTGAGTTTATTTGTTTAATCGCCCTGATTACTAAACAATCACTTATGATGAGTTGACACCAAACAAATATTTTTGCATCATTAAATAACTCTTCTAGTGTATAATCTGTATGCTTTGCTTAAAAAAAAAAAAAAGCTAATTATTTGTTACAGATAACAAGAGAATGTTGAAAAACCTGGCTGAGAACTCGGACCATGAAAATGAGAAGCTAACACAATTAAGAAACACCATCATAGAGCAATACACGAAGACCGAGGAATCAGCCCGGGGAATCATTTTTACCAAAACACGCCAGTGCGCCTTTGCTCTTTCCCAGTGGATTTCTGAAAATGAAAAATTTGCTGAAATAGGAGTCAAGGCACACCATCTGATTGGAGCTGGACACAGCAGCGAGTTCAAGCCCATGACACAGGTACTAAGAGTCTCCTTTGTAGGCTATGGTTTATGGACGTGAAGCAAGCTCCAACGCCTGGGGCCTTCTGGAGAACAGAGTGGAGTGTGGCCTGTTACTGTCCCTGTTGCTACCTGTGTGTCCATTGCTGAGGCAGCCTTTCCCCGTCAGTGGTTGAGAACCTGCCAACCCATGCAGTTGAGATCTCATCCTCCAACACGAGAGTGGACCATTAAGATGTTGTTAGGACCATCTGATTTGCATTGGGCAGTTTTCAGAGGCAGTTCGCCAGGCCATTCTTCTTAGTCTGCCCGAGTCTGGCAGTTCTGCTGAACCTGGCCTCCATTTGAAATACAGGTGGCAGAGCTTCCGGCATCACAGCCACCTGCAAGTCACCATCGTGTGACAATGGACAGTTGGGTTTGAGTTCCTATTATTATCCTTCTTCAAAAAACTTCCTGAATTCTCTAATTATCCTACAAATATGACTCTACATTAAAATGCTTGTGTTTGGGACAAAATTTTAATTTAATAACAAAGCTAACTGTGGTATTTGATACACTAAGCATTGACCTAGGAGTCTTAAAAAAAAAAGTATACATAGATGAACTTTCTAATTTTGTTTTTGCAATTTAAAAATTTCTCCTGAAAAAAATAAGTGTGACCTGTTAGTAAGAAAATGGAGATATACTAATTGAGTAGAAAAATGGAAACCCGCCCTCTACAAAACCCTGCACTTTATAATGCGGTTGTGAGGCCGGAATTCCATCCATGCACACCGGTGGGCTGAGTAGACTGCTGGATTGAGTTGTCATCAACTCCGCAAAGTTTCGGAAGTCACTTGTCAGGCATGTCTTGAGAGGTGGTGCCTCCTGGTGGTTCATATTGCTAATTTTTCCATTAGTCATCAAAGCCTTCACCATATGCACCACCAAGAGGCTTACGATATGATAAAACCTATATGAAACATGTTTACATAGGATAAGCCCTGGAAAAGACTTGGAGAAAAAATATTTGAGGAATTAGCTCTTTGGTAGTATGGGAGATTTTCTCTTCAAGGCATCCATCTGACCTGCTCTATTATTAAGTTATTTCCTAAATGACACGGGGCCATATCTAACCTCTTTTGGCAACCAATGCTGGGTGTCTTCAACAGAGGTCCGGCATAACTCTCAACCATTCCTCCCCCAACACTCTACTTTCTCCACACTCCACTTTTGAGGGGGAGGGGGTGCTAGATTTGCTAATGAATTGCATTGTCACAGAAATTTACAGATGATTATAGATAGCTTCATCTTTCTCACTTGGAGCAGTTGGTGTGTTTGAACCTCTGGTCTTAGGGTCATCAGGGCAATGCGTACCAGACAGCACTGCCAGGACGCCTAAGAAATATTGTAACTCCCAAATTCTAAGATGTGCTTTATTTTTTTCCAGCCATTTTCTCCCATTTTGATATTGAAATGTGTCTTATAACTGATAGTGTCTCAGAATCAGTGATATATATAATCAGTGACAACCTTACTGGGACATGGGGAAAATTCCAGCTCCTTTTGGCCTGCATGATGGTGACCACAATCAAATCAAAATGTGTCTCTTTCTTCAACAATATTTTGGGTCAACATGACATTAGGCTTTGGAAGAACATTTTCTACACCAAATCATTGTGTTACTCATGCTGTTATGTCTACAAGTGACTTTTCCCCTCCCATGGTATTTTGTTTTGTTTCTCTTGTTTTATGATGCACACAATAAATAATTGCAATGCCATGAACTATTTAATATTGCTCTTCTAGCCATAGCCTAGCCTTTATTATTCCTACCAGTGTTTGTTTTCCTGATGGCATGGGGAAGTGTGTGTGTGTGTTGGGGGGGGGGGTACTGTTAGTACTGATTGTGCAATTCAGCCATGTGTGATACTTGACAGGACTTTGACCAATGTTCTGTCGGCTATAAACTCTAACACCTCTTATACAGAGCTGTCTAGGGAACATGAGCAGGGATTTCACTACTGTTTGAAAATATGGTTTGTGATAGGATTCTTTATGAAATAAAAATTTTTGAATTTTCTTCATCAGGACTCAGTTTTCCATTTTAAATTTACCCTTAACATGTAGTCCCAGTGAGAGCATTATCTTCCTTGGATGAGTTTGCTTCCTCCATTTTGATGAGAAATAATTTATGTAATATTTTCATTTGGGCCTGAGTTTTTAGGATGCTCACAGGTAAAATTGAATTCAATCCTACAGCCACCGTGTTAATCCTGACAAGTAAATACTTCTAGATTTGCCATTTTTCATCCAGTTTTTAGTTTCTGTTGTATTAGCTTTGTCTTGTAGCCTCAGACACAAGTGAAGGAATGCAAATGAAAAGTACATTTCCATGTTTCAAAATTTTCTAATCTATTTCTACCTCAGGAGCTACATGACAAATTTCAATGCACAACCCCTACCTCACTTCCCCCATCCTCATTGTGTAAACTGACGTGGATTAACAAATGAGGGTAGCAGCTAGGTTGATGGCTTTTAAAGCCCTGGCACTGCCCAAAATATTCATTATTAGAGTTCCTTTTTTGAGTGAAAGCATTGAAACCTACCAAGACCCTGAGCCTTGCATGGTTTCCTGAGTGCAAGTGAGAGCAGGAGAGAGATTATCTGGGAAGACTCTAGAGGAACTTCATGGAAGGGTTACCCCAAGAGTCAAATCCCTAACACAAACACAAACACAAGCACAAACCCAATTCACCACCTTAGAATCAATTCTGCCTCCTGGGAACCCTAGAACAGAGTTGGCCTGTCCCAGTAAAACCAGACCTGAGGATTTGCAGGACTCTGTAAGTGAGTAGAGAGCCTCATCTTTGTCTTGCAGTGCAGTTCATGTTTTTGAATTGCTGGCCTCATAGTTAGCTGACCAAGGCACAATCACCAGGGCTTGGAGTTGAATAAAATCTCATTCTGTTTCTGAGCAGAACAATAGTTGGGGGGGAAAAAAGCATGGTCAGTTTGGCATGTTTACTTTTGTTAAATATGCGAGGACAAAAATAACATATGTGTGTCCCATAGGCGGATAGGGAAAAAAAGTTTTTGTGGAACTAGATATAAAAAATAAAGCTATCCTGGTCATACCAGGCTATATTTATTCTCACTCATTCCTTTGCAAAGGGCAGAGGGCACATTTTAATCTCTAGAATTGCCTTTGCATTTAGAATTCATATAATTTTAAATTTAGGATATTTTAATAATGTCCTTTAGCCCATTCATTTATTATTAATAATATTAGTTTTCATCAAAACCAGTAAGATGGAGGGGTATGCCACTCGGTATGCCCTCGAAGTAGCAATGCTTTTAGTTTTGCTGATGCTCTTCCAGAGGTCCTACAATCTGTTTCTCGTTTGAAAGACTCCTGGAGTGACCGAATGTGGTATATGGTGTGCATTTCCCTGTGACTCAATAGTCAACAATGTGGTTAACTATCATGTCATCTGAGCCTTTGAATATTAAGGATGCTGAAGTTAATGTAGTGGAAAGGCCTATTTTAGCTTCTCATTGACGTCAACTGAAAGCGTCTCCTCCCTTTCTTCCTCCCAAGTCACCCATCAATTTGTTTCCTTGGCATGAGTGACGGTCTTCCAACCTCCAGACTGGAAGATGGAAATATTTTTGTTATTGTGTGATCATCCCAGATTGGGAATCAAATGTGGTCTCACCATCGTGCCTTTGCTCAATGCCAAAAACAGATGGTAGCAAATCCGCATATGATCTAATCCTTTGATTTACACTGACCAGTTGCAATTTATTATTGTGTCGCCTAATTAAAAGAATTTTGATGTGTTTAGCCTCACAAAAATCTAATTTATTAAAATGTTTCTGCAGAATAAACAAGACGAAGTCATTAGTAAATTTCGCACTGGAAAAATAAATCTGCTAATCTCTACCACAGTGGGAGAGGAAGGCTTGGATATCAAAGAATGCAATGTGGTTATCCGCTATGGTCTCGTCACGAATGAAATAGCGATGGTCCAGGTATAATCAGATTCTTCCACTCTACTCAATTTCACTTTTCTGATCCTAATTGCTTTTTTAAAGTCAGACCTTAGACCTGATCTTTTTCTTCGCTCAGTCATGACCAGACAAGAGAAACCAGAATGAGCCTGAATTGATAAAATGTATGTGTATTTGAGCAATAACCAAAATAGGCAACATTGTAAATCAACACCATTCCAGAAAGGTATCCCCCCACCCTCCCAGAGAACAAGGGTCATGTGGGTGTTGCACAGACACAATTCTCTTGATCACAGAGAGAGTCATAATCATTCATGTCGGGTTCAAAGATGGCTGCCAGCTCTATCACTTTGACTGTCACTTTTTTAAAATTTGAATTTCCTTTGTGTCATCTTTTTTTTTTTCTTTCTTTTTAACATCATTTTATTGGGGACTAGTCCAACTCTTACCACAATTCATGCATACAAAGCACATCTTGACAAACAGTGATGTTTGTTGCCATCAACAGTCTCAAAACATTTTTTCTACTTGAGCCGTTGGTATCAGCTCCTCATTTTCCCCCCTCCCTCCCCACCCCTCCATCACAAATTCTTGATAATTTATAAACTATTGTCATTTTGTCATGTCTTACACTATCTGATGTCTCCCTTCCCCTGTTTTTCCTGTTTTCTGTCCTCCAAGGAGGGCATTATATGTAGATCATTGTGATCATTTTCCCCTTTCTACCCCACCTTCCCCTTCCCCTCCTTTTATCACTACCCTTATTATTCGTCCTGAGAGGTTTATCTGTCCTGGATTCCCTGTGTTTCCAATTGTACATGCTCTGGTCTAGCCAGATTTGTAGGGTAGAATTGGGATCATGATAATGAGGGTGGGGAGGAAGTATTATAGAACTAGAGGAAATTTGTACATTTCATCATTGCTATGCTGCACCTTGACTGGCTCATCTCCTCCTTGAAACTCTTCTGTAAGGGGATGCCCAATTGCCTAAAGATGGGCTTTGGCTCTCCACTCTACTCTCCTCCTCATTCACAATGATATGATTTTTCTGTTGTTCTTTGATGCCTGATACCTGATCCCATAGACACCTCGTGATCACACCGACTGGTGTGCATGCTTCGTCCTGGGGACTCTGTTGCTTCTGAGCTTGAGGGCTGCTTATTTTCCCCCATGGCTTTAAGATTCCAGATGCTTTATCTTTTGATAGCTGGGCATCATCAGTTTTCTTCACCACATTTGCTTATGAACCCGCTTTGTCTTCAGTGATCGTGTCAGGAAGGCTAACAACATGAAATGCTAGTTTAATAGAGCAAAGTGTTCTTGAGTAGAGGCCCAATGTCCATGCATAATGCTAAACCTATAAATATGTGCACATTGATCTAGTTCCTCATCATCATTTATAAATATATTTACATATATACATGCCTATATTTAGAGCTCTATAAATGTTTTTGCCTCCTAGTTCTGCCTCTATTTCCTTTTACTTTCCTCCTGTTCCACTATCAGATTCACCTTCATTTGGGTTTCAGTAATTCCTTTTGGTTACATTGCCCTTGATCAAGCCATCATGGCCTCCTACTTCCTACAGCCAAGCAATGCTCCAGTCTCCCAGATAAAACTCTTGAAAAGGCTCACTTGCCTTTACCAAATCTCCCATCTAGGACTTACTTTCCTGTTGCATCCACATTTTACAAGTCTTTTTTCTTTTACTTTTTCTGAAATTGACTTATAGAGTATTATAACCAAAGAAGATGCGGCGAATGATTTTGATGCCTTAGACTTTACCGAGACTTGCTTTGTGACTTATAGTATAGTCTATTCTGTAAGATGGCTTCTTGTGTGTTGGAGAAGCATGAATACTGACTGCGGGTGGCTGTTCCTACAGGTCAACACTGTTGTGGAGTTGGGGGAGAAGAAAGAATGAGCTTTGAAGAAGGGATTTGGAAGAAAGGTGTGAGTTTAATGGCATCCCAAAGTACGCCCAAATTGACCCGCAGCTTCTGCCTCTGGGCCATGGTCCTAGTGCCCTTGCAGGAAGTCCCAAGTCTTGACAACTTGTTAAGGCCACAGGGCAGAGCGGGCCCCAGGATCATGGTCAAAAGGCTTACAGGAGTGAGGTTAGAGGTTTCATGTGGCTTTGCGAGGGATGATCTGACCCAGCACAGGAAGAAGGCAAAATAGTTTAGCCAAGGGTCCCCTAGTCACACAGCCTGACTTTTCTCCCTTTGTCTTCTCTAAGCCTCCTTATCAGCAAAGAAATAAACCATAATGGAGGCCTCAGTAAATCTTAGTTGCAATTATTTCTACTCTTATATATTGTAAATTGAGAAATATTGGACAGATGGGTACCCTGAAAACAATGGGAAAAGTCATCCTTTTGGGGGGGTAACAACTGTTTTTCCTAACAGTCGATGTCAGCATAACTCCCTGGTCTTTGCATCCCAACCACATCGACAAGTGAGGAGCAGACATATTATTACAGAACTTTCTCTTTCTCTTTTCATTTCTTATGGAAGATGTGTTGTGTTTGGAGACTCTGAAAATCATTCCTTTTGATGGTTCCACACATAGTTCTTAGGCTTTCGTTCCTTTTCTTTGATTTATCATTATTATTATTTAATGAAATATTCTTCGGGAAAACCATATTTTAGTTTCAAGGATATGGGTCTCAGCTTAACTGGTTCATTCAGGTACACTCTCTGCCTTTCTGTTGTGTTGCTCATTTCTGTTATTTTAAAAGTGTTTCTCTTCAGAGTTTGTAGTTGTTCTTTTATAAAAAATCATTTTATGCAGGAGGCGGGTGTCTTGCAGCTCTTATCAAAATCCATCTATCAACCTCTTGTGCCAAACACATTTGTACATACGTTGCCATCATGGTTTTCAATTTGAACCCTTGGTAGCAACTCACTTTCCCCTTCCCAGTTGTTGTTCGCACGTGGTTTCCGGTTTCTCAGTAAGTCTATCCTTTTGCACTTGTACTGTTTTCCCAATGTATTCTAAGGGCTTTTATTTTCTGTGTTTTCCCTGACTTCTTTGAGAATCTCATCTGCTGTTTCTGAGGTACTGAGGTGCTATTTTTTTAAATATAATGATTGATTGTGTATGTGTTTATTTTGCCCCAATTTTTGTGTGTTTGCATTGCTATCATGTTTCATGGCAGATGGTCTAGCATGTTCCATTGGTCGCTAGTTAGACAATACGGGAGCCCTCATCACTTATCACTGTCTGGGCCCCGCAGTGGTGCTGATGAGGCGGACAGGAGGAAATCACATGTGGCCAATCACTGGGCAGCTGGGTGATGGTGGGGGGAGTTGCAGATGACACCATTGTGCACATATGAGTGTGTTGTCCAGAAGCACAGCCACATGTGCTTCCAGTCTTCGGTTAGCAAGGTGACCAGGGACCTTGACAGGCATAGGGGCCACAGAGTTTTACGTTCCTGGTCATCAGGCTGATGGTTTGCCATTGCATCCTGCTGCTAGCCAGATGTCCGGCTCAGTAGGAGGGTGAGTAGGATGGACATAGAAAGCTGGTAGGTGGGCGGGGTGGTGGTGCTGCTGCTGGTTGAGACTGAACTGAGTATCATGGCACAGCGCCGTAGTTGGGAGGGTTTGGAGGGTAGAAGACCTCAATCCACTCGTCATTGAGAAGGGCAGGGAGAGGGGGAACATGTTCTTCTGGTCCCCAGGCATGGAAGCCAGGGTGCCTTCTATAGTCTGTTGCCAGCAGGAAGACCTGGCCCTGAACACACGTGTGGAGCAAGAGTGCTGTCCAGTCTGGTTGAGGAGGGAACTTCCCGCGGCCTCTCTAGAGCGCTACGACTCTGTGCGTGCTAGGGACTGTAATGGTCAGTTACGACCACTGGTGGGTACTCTTGTCTTATATTCCCGGCTCCCTCTCTGCTCCGTGCCTCCAAGGACCCCAGAAGCTCCCACTTCCCTTCTTTTTTCACTCCTCATTAGGATTCACGCCCTGCTCACTCGAGGCTTGTTCTCACAGCTTCTGTTGGGGACTCTGTGATGTTGCCCTCCTGCCTGTCTGACCCAGATTTGCTGCTCGCTTTCTCTCTAGAGAGCCATGCTGTGCTGCCTCCGCTGACCAAGCACCTCTAACATGTTGCTTTCCTTATTTGCTGTTTTCATTTGATTTCTTTCTCCAATCATGGTCCACTGTTTCATGATGTCTCTGAATACGTGGGGCTCCATAATTGTTACCTACACGAGTCTTAACATCTTACTTGCTTTCTGAGGACTTTTGAGTTCAGGAGACTGTCTGGAATGTCAAAGCTGTCTCCTTGGTCCACTCTTGAGGCCTGCTGTTTCCACAGTGCCCTCCCTACATCTTTCAGCTTTCTGCATGTGTGAACTTTTATCATAACTGTTGGAAGGAGCAAGACTTCTACTTACCCCTCACCCATTTTCAATCCAATTTCACCTTTCCACTTGCCCACACTCTGTTAACAATACTGTTATTGTTAGCTTGTACTGGGCATTTTGTGCTGAGTATTTTTATTTTTTTGGCATCACTGCCCCAGGTGGTGGGAGTAGGAGGCTCAGCCTTTGCTCTGTGGAGCTGGAATCGAACCTCCATCCCAGTGGGCCGCAGTCCCGCGCGCAACCACTACGCCACCGGGGCTCAGCCCGCTGATTACTTTTTTTAAGAAAAGTGAATTCAATTGCAGGGCTGCGCCCCGGTGGTGTAGTGGTTGAGTGTGAGACTGCAGCCCACTGGCTTGGCAGTTCAAATCCAGCAGCAGCTCTCTAGGAGCAAGACCGGACCTCCCACTCCCATCAGACGACAGTGATGCCAATAAATAAATAAATAAATAAATAAATAAATAAATAATAAATTCAATTGCATTCTCCAGTGAGACTAAGATGACTAGACAGTCTCCCAATTAGGAAGTAATTATATTTCATGAGCTGATTTGTAACGTTGTAACTGCTTACTCAGCATGTATTTATCCATGAAAATAATAGAGTCGACAGGCTCCTGGGAAAGCCCACACACCTTTCTGTTAGTCAAAATGCACCTGAATGTCACTTTATTTAGAATCCTGCGGTAGTTTATCACCATGTTGAACATGTTTCAATAGAAAAATATACTTTAGAGAATCCACCATCAGATGCTAGGGCCATAACTGCCTTCTCAAGAGCCCTCGCTCTAGTGGTAAAAGCGTCCATCATTCCCATTCATTCTTCCTGTGAGGTGTACATGGGGGTCTTCGTTGTCAGTGGCTGGAGAGTCCATTGAAACACACAGTGAGCCCATGTGTGCCCAGGAAAATTGCTCCACTGGGCTTTTTTAGACTGACTTTGGGGGAACAGATTGCCTGGCCTGCTCTTGAGGTGCTTCTGGAAGGGTTCAGAGCTCCAAATTTTCATCTAGGCATTGGGCACTTATTCCCCCAATTTTACCTCTTCCAGAGGGAAAGGGGCATAACAATTAGATCGGCTGTTGTATCATTGAGGCTTTAGTGGACCGATAAAGACATCCACTCATGGACATTAGAAGCCATTACTTCTGTGTTAAATTGTAACTTGAGATTCAAATAATCCTAGCATTGCCAACAGCCCACTTTACTGAAGAAAGGATCGTTGGAAGGCTGAGATGCTAAGCAATGCATGCCTTTCAGAGCCAGGAAGTAGAGCACGGAAAGCAATGGCTTAGCCCATCCTTGACTTTATTTCTTTATGTTTTCAGGCCCGTGGTCGAGCTAGAGCTGATGAAAGCACCTACATCCTGGTGGCCTCTTCTGGTTCAGGAGTCATTGAACGGGAGATAGTTAATGATTACCGAGAGAAAATGATGTATAAAGCTATAGACCATGTCCGAAACATGAAGCGAGAGGAGTATGCTCACAAGGTATCGTGCTCCACCCATGTTGAACATTGAACTTCATTTTCATTTTTAAATGGCTACATGTGGTCACTATTGGGGTCTCAGTGTTTAAGTGTACAGGCAGACATTGCGCTGACTTATAAGTTTCAGTTTGACTAACTGTGCTTAACTCTGATTCACACACCAAAAATCAAACTCTGTGGGGAGCAGGGAAGTGTCAGTAATGCCTTCTAGTTGAATCCCTTGTAAAGTGCCATAATATTCATTTATGTTGCCCTTCATCCAGAAAGACTAGAAAGCTCTATAACTCAGCCTGGCCTAGTATGGTGGTTTGATGGTTTGATTCTACCTTTCTGTATGGACCTAGCTTATTTTTCATTCCAGAATTAGTTATGAAAGGCCTACTGAGTGTCAGCGAGTGCTTTCAGAACTGGGAGCCTGGTGGTACATGAGCGCCATAAAGTCTCCGTGTTTGAATGTGTGCATTGTGAGGGTTTGTGCTCACTGTTGGTTGCCGTTAGATCCATTTCCTCTCGTGTTGGCCCCACATGCACAGAACAGAACTCCCCCCACTGGATTTTCAAAGGGGACCTCAAGGCCTATGTTCTGAACTGTCTCTGGGTGGATTCCGGTGTGCAATCTTTTGACTCGTTGTCCAGCACATAACAGCTCGTACCATCCCTTTATGGGGCTGCTTCTCCTCCCTAGCCTGGTCAGATATTAGAAAGCAAGAAGTACTCATTTATCATAGAGGCGCCAGTGCTGAAGAGTTAGTGTAGAAGGAGATAGAACACGTGAACTTGTGGTTCCTCCAGATTGGGTGGTTAGGGAAAGCGTCTGGGAGTCAGCGACCATGAGGCTGTTGGATCATATGACAAAAAGTCTTACTATGTTGTCATCTAACTGTATCTCAGTTTACCCACTTACAGTCATTTTTGTTGTGAGAAGGAGGCAGAAAAGGGAGAATGTACTCATACAGTATTTCAGGAAATCCCCCATCCCACTGAATTAAAGACTAACTACTATAATAGCAAACAATCCATTTAGAAGAAAATTCACACCCTTGCATATGGGTGTGAATGTTAGTTTCTTAACATTGGAATTGGCTCTACCCTAAATAGAGTTTCATAAAAGGGATGCTTTGAAATTGGTGTACATTGCTATAACCAATTCCAAGGTTTTCTAGCCAGGTTTCTGCACAAACTTGAATTTTAAAATCACTTAAAATATAAGGCAAACCAAATATTTTGCAGCGTCAAATCAAACCCTTGTAAGCAAACTGGCATTGGAAAGTTATCTCCTCACCTTTAATGTCTTAAGTGGATGTTTATAAACATTGACGTTTGAGGATTAGTTGTTTTGATATGTGTGTAAATTGGGACAGTCGCTAGAGTTGAGAGGTCAAACTTTCCCAAACACAGTCCTTTTGAAGATCTCAGAAGATGGTACCTTTCTAGAGTTCCTTTAGTGCAGAGACTTGCCATCCTAATACGAAGCCAAGTAGGCTAACCCAAAGCAGATGTGGCAGCGTGCAGAATGCATGTCACCACCACTCTGTTCAAAGCTCCTGGTAAACATTTTAATTACAGTAAGTCTTGGTGCTTCTTTCTTCTGACTTGAGAATTCTTTCAACAGAATTTCTGACCACTGTAATAATGATAAGAGTTGACTTGGGAGATGAAATGTATTTGCCATCTCCTATACAAAGCTTATTGATAATTGAAAACTTAAAAAAAGCAGACTTCTGAGAATAAGGTGAAGGTCTTAAACTTTCCCCTGACACTCGCTACATTAGGCCGGCACCGTCATGGAGACCTTTAACCTCTGCTCCACCTGGGCTCTTTCGTAAAGGGCTTAAGGTTTTGTATATTGCTGAGGACTGTAGAGCTCATCAAAAACGGAATCAGCTGCTCTTTGACCACTAAGACTTTCTGACATTCCAGAACAGGAGTGTAGGCAAAATTCACTCAGCACCAGCGTCTCCTCGCTTTCATGAAGAAGGCCGCAAGCTAAGTGTTTGCTTTCATAACCATCCAAAGAACTCGCCACTCAAGGCTTATCCATGAGTAGAAGCTCATCTTGGTTCTACGAGGCTGAGTTCACTGAAACTACGAAAATTAACGCCTCGAATACCCTTTTCTTGAGGCAGATTCTGGAATTACAGATGCAAAGTATAATGGAAAAGAAAATGAAAATCAAGAGAAGTACGGCAAAGCAGTACAGGGAAAATCCGTCACTGATCAACTTCTTCTGCAAAAACTGCAGTGTGCTCGCCTGCTCTGGAGCAGATATCCACGTAATTGAGAAGATGCATCATGTCAACATGACGCAGGAGTTCAAGTGAGTCCAGGAAGACCCATTTTGTTTGGTGTTAGGTCCGCTTGTGGTGACTCTTCTGGGCCTGACCCTTCCCCGCCTCCTTGCACCCGACATCTGGCTGAGGCAGCCCTCCCTAACCTTGCAGCCCACGCTGCACACCACCCTTTCTGCATTCTGTCAGGACCCAGACATGCCGTCAATCTCCCATCCCCGGTTACCTTACCTTAAATGGGCAGCCAGCGCTCTATGTACCCCAGGCTAAATAATCACAGTTCTTATTCCACTGGGCGCGACTCCCTCGACCCCAGACCTCGTGGACCATGGGACCTCGCCCGGGCTAAGTACCTTCCCAAGAAAGGTCAGCTTTTGTTATAACTTGGTTCTCATTCGTCACCGGTGGCGCTCAATCACCTTGCCTTTGGGTTTCTTTTCAAAGGCTGAAGCAGGCAGTAGTGACTATTCGAACTTTGCGAGTTCTTGGTGTTGAGCCACAGCAACTCAATTTTGACTCGGAGCAACCTCCCAGGATGGAGTAGACCCTCCCGGGGGGTTTCTTGTCTGGAATCTTTACCAAAGCAGCTCTCCAGGTCTTTCTTCCTCAGAGCTGCTGCCTAGGCGTGAACTGCCAACCTTTGAGTAGCAGCTGAGTGCAAACTTACTGACACTGGGCAACAAATGATCTCCACTGTCCAGTGGGTTTCTGTAACTCTAATATCCTACTGAAATCATCAACAGATTTGGAAAGTCCACCATAGGGCTGAGCCCCGGTGGCATAGTGGTTGTGCACGGGACTGCGGCCCATTCCAGCACCACCTGAGGGCAGTGATGCCTAAAAAAAAAATAATAATAATAAAAATAAATTAAAATAAATTAAAAAAAAAAAAAGAAGAGTCCATCATCAACCAGTTACCATCAGGTTGGTCCTGACCCCTGGCATCTTCCAGTGCGTCAGGACAGAGCTGAGTGGCATCAGGTTGGCAGAGACTGACGTTTCAGAAGTAAATCACCAGACATTTATTCTGAAATGCCTCTGGGTAAAGTCACACCTCCAACCTTCTGGGTGGCAGCTGAGCTCAGTCCAATGAAAGCGCCACCTGTGGACTCCTGAGAGGGAAATGAGCCACACAGGGCAGCAAGTCCTGTGAGGGATATGAACTGAGAGGGCTCCTGTGCGTCACTGGGCCGCGATCTGGGATAAAGAGAAAAAAAATGAAAGGTGGGATCTAGGCATGTCTGGGGTGAGCCTCGAGTCCAAGAGTCAGCCTCTGTAGGCTGCAAATGGGTCCTCTTTCATTTCTCAGGGTTAATTCTTACCCTTTTCTCATTTTAGGAAGCTCTACATTGTGAGAGAAGCCGCGAAAAGCAAGTTTGCTGACTACGAAACAAATGGCGAGATTATCTGCAAATGTGGCCAAGTGAGTAAATGGGCCTGGCCTTAATTTTTCTTTGCCCCCACCCAGAGAAATGCTGAACTGATGTGCACTTAATTCTCTCCCCCCCCCCACTTTGTTTTCTAGGCCTGGGGAACGATGATGGTGCACCGAGGTTTAGATTTACCCTGTCTCAAAATCAGAAATTTTGTAGTTGTCTTCAAAAATAATTCCTTGAAGAAACAGTACAAAAAGTGGGTGGAACTCCCTATCACATTCCCTGACCTGGACTATTCAGAATATGTTCTGTTCAGCGATGAGGATTAGCACTTGATTCCAGCTTTTTCAAAACAATATCCACTTAGTATCTAATATTATGTTGACGAATGTTTTCAGTATGATACAAAACAGATGTAAGGATTGATTAAAAAAATCATTACTTTGACTTTGTATTTGCATTGAATCCTTTAGAAGAAGGCAACATACTATTCTTCAGCTACCCATCTTGTTGGTGACATAAAGGGTGCCTACTAATAATATTTATTAGTGTAGACCTTTGTATGCAGTAGAAACCATGGTGGCAAATGTATAAGGATCTAAGGGACAAACCTTATTCTAGAATAAAATTTAGAAGTGTCACTAATTTTCAGAATAAAACTAAGCAACAACAGTTTCTCTTTTTGTTCCCATCTCTCTATCAGTGGGAAGGCTATAGTCTTATTGGCCTTTGCTTATCTTATTCGTCTGCTGATATAAACAGGTGACCTCAGACTTAGTGATTTCACACTCAAGACTCAGTGAATTGCTGTCACATCAGTCCCAACCACATGTAGACCTACCCCATGGGATGTCCAGGGCTGTGAAACAAGAGTGCCCTATCATCCTCCTGAGGAACTGTGGGTAGTTTTTCACAGTCACGTGCTTACCACTGCTCCACAAGAGCCCCCGACAGGGTTTGACCAAGCACTCACTTATTATCATCCATTTTCTGTAGGCCAGAAATCCAAAATGATTGGGCCTTATTACAAGGCTGAAATCAAGGCATGAGCCAGACTGTGTACTCCTCTGGGAGGCACTGGGGAAGAAGTCACATCCAATCTCAGACAAAGTATTGGCAGAATTCATTTCCCCACAGCTGCATGGCTGAGGTCCCTGTTTTCTTGCAAGTTGTTGCCTGGAGATCAGATCTATGGGTGTCCAGAGCTGCCCTTACACCGGGGCCCTCTCACAGGCCCCTTCGTGTCATGACCATTTGCTTCTTCAAGGTCAGTGGGTTTGAAGCACTGACCTTTCAGCTAGCAGCCTTCCTCTTAATCATTGCATCATCAGGGCTCCTCAATTGCTATATTATGTAGATGCAATTACAGTGTGTCAAGAACACACTCAATGTCAAGAACAGTATGATACTGCTGGACTGACCTGGTCAGGATTGGTCTGGAAAGGAAATAAACACATTGGGTCACAGCAGGTCTGCAAAAATGTTTACCTCGCAGACAATAAGGATCATCTAGTATTTATTTTTAGCTCTTTATACTTCACGTCAGTTCATAGTTTACCTGGGAAATATGAAATCCCTCTGAAAACATCTGTACATTTTCAGATGCTTTCATCTCAGAGGATTTGCCAAATTCATCCTTTACATGAAATCATCATTCCATAAAATTCTTATTTGAAGATAAAATGTGGACAGTGGTGAACCCTATAAGGCCATGTCTTTAGAATCCACATTAAAAGCCAGAGCCTAGGTAGCCCATCAAAAAGGAGCTAGATTGTGTATAGAAGTGGGTACTCTATTTACTCCTGCAGCTGGAAGAAAACCTTTGGGCCACTATTAAGGAGTCACATCGATTTGATGAAGTAGACTAATTAGTTTGTAACATACTGAACTGAAGCAAGTGTTTCAGAGTTCTCTTGGACTCTGTTGTCCCCCTTGGATTAATATAAAGTCAAAAACACCCCATGACTTCTATCGCCAACTTCATTTTCTCCTTACTGTTTGACCCGGATTTATGTTTTCATGACTTGATCTTTCATGCCCAATACCTTCTTGAGTTGAAAACGATAAAATAATAAAACTTTTGAAAAGGAATTGTCTCAAGTGAATCTCCAACACTGATGTTTCTTGTACTCCATTGGGCTACATTGGGCTTTTTTTCTATTGAAAGTTGCCAACTACATGGGGAACACCAAGTTCTTGTAATAAAGAACTTGGGGCAGCACTTTATTTTTTGTGGCTCCTCTATTATGAGATTATGAAAAGACAAAAATAACTGTAGAAAGCATAAAACATTACATTTCATGTAGAATGTTGCATCTCATTAGGAAGAACAAGGAGAGCAAAAGCAGGTAGAAGGAACATAAACAGACATAAAGGAGCAAAATGGATAATGAGCCAAATGAAAAGACTTCAACAAATACATGTAAAGGAAAGAGGACAAAAGCAATTCATCATGTGGCTAGCTGTTACAGAGTCATGACAAACTCAAGCACAGCACAATTACACATTGTGCTTCCCTGTGCCATCTTCATGATAGGGCATTGTGGTAGTTATGTGATTTCATGTCAACTTGAAGACATATTGCAAGGGTGGTATTCAATGTATCAATCAAGTCACAGCATGATGGTACCTCCTTGTGAGTCTGACCTTCATAGAAGGAGGGCCCTGAGAGCCTCCCCTTTCTCCCTCTGCCTTTACCTACCTGCTGGAGGACTACGCTGAAAGCTGCCAGAGCCCTGTGATGCTTCCTCCGCCAGTGGATCCACAAGACTTTTGTGCCCTGTGATATTCCTGCATTGTGCATTATTGCATGTGGCTTTATGAGTCTGAAAAGGGACTTATGGACTGGTATAGGACTTACAAACTTGAGTTGGGCTGGGTTGGGGTGTTTTCTTGATACACAACTACTCGTTGATATAAAGCTCTTTCTTATACCGTATATGAGTGTCAATGAATTTCTCTAGTCAACGTGGCCTAACACTTATGGATCAGACCACTGTGATATATAAGGTCTTCGTTGGCTGATTTCCAGAAGTACATCACTATTAGTTCATCTTAGTTTGAAAGCAGAGTCTGGAAAGTCTTTTGAAACTGGCTTAGCATCATAGCAACCTACAGGTCTGTGATATCCTAGACGAAAATTGTACCATTGGACCCCCACTGCTAATAAATGACCAATTGTTCATTTATCTTTGTATCATCAAAGGGTAAGTTCCTGCTACAGGCAACCCCTGGGGTACAATGGGATTTATTCCTAAGTGTGTGTTTATGTCAAATGATAGGGAAGTCAGAACAAGTACGCAAGGCCTTAGTTAGGTGGTTTGGTGGGTTACCCGTTGCAATGGCTGCTAACTGCAAGGTCAGTAGTTGGAAGTTGGAAAGTCCCAGTGGGAGAAAGATGAGGCTTTTGCACTCCCATACAAATGACAGCCTTGGTAACCCACAAGGGCTGTTCTACTCTGCTCTCTAAGGTCACGATGAGTTGGAATAGCTTTGATGGCCGTGAGTTTGAATTTTGGTTTTGTATTTTATGCACAGAGAAGAATAGCGAGGAATGTCAGGATCCTGCTCCTGTGGTTCTGACAATACAGTAATAGGATAAGCCTTGTTGATAAGTAGTAATAATAGATGTAAGACAGGAATCAGTGCCATAGAGAGAGGAAGCAGGCATTCCTTTGGAAAAGGCATCGCTTTAGATTGGGTTGTTCATCTTTACATGGGAGTTGTGCAGAAGAGGACAGACATGCAAAGGACTATTGAAAGGGCATACAGAATCTTTTCTGGCTCAGGAGTAAGAGTCGAGAAACGGGTTCTAAGAGGGTAGAAATTCAAGAGGGAGAGAGGAAAACAGAACTGTTAGGACAAGATGCCTATGAAAACAGGAAACCAAGAGCACAGCAAAAAAATAAGTTGGATAAAGAATGACTTCTCCTCTGAAGCAGGAGAGAAGACAAATGAAAAGTGCAAATTAATGTAAAGGTCGAAAAGTAGAAGATCCCTGGAGTTTCTGTTCCTGGCAGCAAGCATTGATCTATCTGCTAACAACTTGACTTTGAACTGAAGGATCGACTTGGATACATAAGGACGATGGTTGTTAAACCTGCTTTCGTAAATGCCATGTGACTAATGAGGAACTAGTGAGAAGATTGATGGGAACCTTGGTGGTGTAGTGGGTTATGCATTGGGCTACTAGCCACAAGGTAGTGATTTGAAACCACAAGTTACTCTATGGGAGAAAGGTGATAATTCCTCCTCCTGTTAAGATTGACAAAGGCTTTTCATCAGTAGTGTTTCATAGGGAGTGAGCCTGATAGAGTTCTGTTGATGCACCAGCCTTTGTCCTTAGATGGCATCCAGCAGTAGGCAAGGGTCAGTTCTTCCCTGTTACCTCTTCTGGTGGTTTTGCAGTGGAGAACTTCCAGAGTGGCTTTGCTGGAATCATTTTCCCTTCAGCAAGGCCAAGGACACTCTTCCCAGTTGTAGGACACCTCCTTTGGGAACTGTACTGTGGTTCTAGAGATGGCTGCTGCTTACTAATTATATTATTTCTATATTCTTTTATGTTACTTTCACCTCTTCTCCTATTACTCTAATCAATTATTTTACAATTTCCACAAGTCACCTCCAAAGTCTGCTGATCCCATTATCTCAAATAGAATCATGTCTGGTAGGGGCAGGAAGGATTGTTCAGAAACGAATCACCAAGTCTTTCTTCTGAGGTATCTGTGCATAGACTACAACAGTGGTTCTCAACTTGTGGGTCAGGATCCCTGTAGGGGTTGAACGACCCTTTCACAGGGGTCACCCAATTCATAAGAGTAGCAAAATTACAATTATGAAGTAGCAACGAAAATAATTTTGTGGTCGGGGCAGGGGTCACCATAACATGAGGAATTGTATTAAAGGGTCACGACATTAGGAAAGTTGAGGACAACTGCATTAGAACCTCACACTTTTGGGGAAGCAGAAATCATATTGACCATTTGTATCATGAGGGATTCTCACTCATCATTATAATTAATGATTACTTACATTGAGCTCTACCATTTCAAAATGTGGTGTGATGTCACTCTCTCCAGTTTCACCATGGTTTAATACAATAATAACTAAAGGAAATATGACTAACAGAATTAGTTCATGAGCACTTATAATTTTCAAATAACCCACCATCCTTATGTATAAACATTGCACTTTTCATAGGAAATGATAGTTAAAAAAAGCACACAGCTATCAAGCTCTCAAAATGTGATTAATGGAAAGGAGCCAACATTCATGGAATATTCTCTATGTATTAAGCAATATCCTTAGGGCTTTGCACAGTTACCTATTTAAGGAGTCTTTAAATTTACAGGCTTTTTTCCCCTTATGAAATAGTGCTAGACTCTGATTCTGAGCATAGAATGCTGACTTAATATAACCAAATCTTAAAAACAAGACATTGGTATTTTGTAAAATGTCTATGGCACATGTAATAAAAGTGGTTAAAACGAAAGCTAAAAGATGTTTCTTAACCACCAGAATGCAAGCTTATAAATGAGAAAGCCTGTGCGCTACCCCCCCCCCCACCCCGAGCCTGTACTCATTCTAGCTGTTATATTTCCACACAAAGTATTGGGATCTTTTCCACTGTAAGACCTTTAGAACATACTAGAGCTGAAAGATCCCTCGTTGGTACAAATCATTTGTGCTGACCAATGACTATAGAGAATGGCAGTTCAAACCAGCTTAGGGATGCCCCAGGAAAGAGGCCTGTGGATTTGCTTCTATTAGGATTTAAAAAACAAAACCGTGCCTGCAAGTCCATTTCAACCTACAGGACAGAGCAGGACTGTCCTAAAGGGCTTCTGGAACAATAAATCTTTGGTCGGAAAAAAGTCTGACCTTTCTCCCAAGGAGCATCTGTTTTGAGCCCATGGCTTAGAGTTTAACAGCCCAGTCCTAAACCGTTGGGCTGTCCTTTGGATATCAGTGGTTATGATGAATATCATTAAATCGTGTTAAGTACTTGTTGAGAACAACCTGTGGAAACATCAAAAGAAAGTTAGCAACAAGCTCCCCAAACAAATCTGAGAGTGAAAAACCACACAGAGAAGGATTTTAGCTACTTAGTCACCATCGGCATGACTACAGCTGTTTGCTTAACTGCTTAAGAATTGGTTTCCTCCTCTGGAAAGGAGGACAGCACAATTTCTAAGGGTGTGGGCTCTGGAATCAGACTGCCTGGGATTTTATTCTAACTCTTGCACTTGTCAATCCTCCTAGATAAATTACTTCATTTATTTTCCCTCTGTTTCCTAATCTGCCAATCGTGAAGAATAGCGCCTCCTCTTGCATTTCTCTGGCATTCATGTTGTTAGTTGTCAGGGATTCCTGATGGTTTCCATGTGAGAACACAATAAAGCAGTGAAAGCTATGCTGAGGGCACAGCAGACACTCAAGCAATGTTTGTCTCTAGCCCTTGTGAAACAGATACTCGTGAGGATGTTTATGTAGCAGAGAAAAAAGAAAACTACTTTAAGACTCACAGAATACCCTGGAGAAAGAACTCATTGCTTCTGAAGACCCCCTCGTAAAGGGTATATTCTTTTTTAAGTTGAGACTTTCTTGTTCATGATACCTTCCTTCCTTAGGAAGGAGCAAACGAAATAGCTAAACTGTTTTTGTATCGGACAGAATCAGTTAGAAGGAGAGAAAATGCTAATGGATAAAGGAGGCCCAGGAACAGGGTAAGAGGCTAGAGCCAGAGAAGGAAAGATGAACAGTGGAAATTCTACCCTCCATCTCCCCCAAACACCAGTAAGTTTACTACTTACATACTTGGGCCTGTTTTATTTGGGATAGGGAGTCAGAGAATTCTGGTCTGGCAATTTGTAAATAATGAAAGGAGAGAACATCCACAAAGCAGAATAGAATCAGAAAATCTTGGTTGCAAATATTGACACATTTTATAGTGCTGACACAGAGGAACAATGCTTATTTTCTTTTCTAATTTTAAGGTGTGTGGCAGTCATGTGCTTTTGTTAATTTTATGATTGAAATGTAGGGGTGGAGTCTGGCCTGTTAATCTGGAGAAAGCCATTGAGTAGCCAATGAGGCCTCTGTGTGGGCATGGCTTTCACCTGAGACTCCTGGGAAATCTCGCGATATTTCCTCATGAAGATGAGACACTATCTTCCCCAGTTGTTGGGAGTTAGTTTCAGAGACGATTAATCACAGGCAAGGTGGCAGCATCTGAGAAGCACAGCTTTGCTCTGATGGAGCCGGACCTCTGAAGCTGGAGCAGCATGCTGTTGATGGACCCTGAGCCCTGGAAGCGAGGAGCCACTGACCTGTGACTTTGTGAGTGAGAAGGAGACTTTATGGACTGATTTGGGGCATATGGGTTAATATCGGACTTGTGACTTTGAGCTGGACTGGGCTGGGATGTTTTCTCAATGTCCAGTTCCTCTTGAATATAAACCCATTCCTTATGTCCATATACGTGTCTTTGACATTTGTTCCTCTAGTCTACCTGGACTAACACATGGTGTAAAATATCTGTTCTTAGGGAGTTTTAAAGTAACTGGAAGTATAATAATGGTAGGCATTAAATTATTAGTATCTATCTATCAAATTAAAAATTAAGAAAAACCAAAGATCAATTGAGAAAACCTTCCAAATTAGAGTGAATTTGAAATTTGAATAACACTTTCCATATTTTATGTCTAATCCATAATTATTACTATTTGGGGGGGGGCATTACTGCCCTCTGGTGGAAGTGGGAGGCCCAGCTCCTGGAGAGCTGCTGCTGGATTTGAACCGCCAAGCCAATGGGCCGCAGTACCGAATTCAACCACTACGCAATCAGGGCTCAGCTAATCCATAATTATTTTAAAGCATTTAAAAGGCTGAAGATTAGGAAGTGCATTCCAAATGGAAGTAATGAAGGGAAAGAAAAAAAGAAAAGTTAATATATTGTGAATATCTTTGGGATGCAAAACTGAGTTTGGAGTTTGGGTGTGTTAGTCCAGTTAGACAAGAGAAACAAATTCATAAACATGCATGTGGATATATAAGGGAAAGGTGTATATACAAGAGGAATGGAACATTGAGGAAGCTTCCCAACCCAGTCCATTCCAAGGTCATAAGTCTGACATTAGCCCATATGTCTGATACCAGTCTATAAAATCTCCTTCTGACTCACAAAGCACATGCAATGACACCAGGATAATCAAAGGCCATTGGGGGCAGAGTCTTGTGTGTCCAGCAGCAGTAGAAGCATCCCAGCGCTGGCAGGGGTTTCTTCATGGTTCCTCATTTCCAGGATTCAGGGTCCATCAGTAGTATCTAGGGTGGTAGACGCATCTCAACATTGGTAGGGGTCTCCCCATGGTCTCCCAAGCATCTCAGCCCTAGTAGGGATCTCCACGTGACTTCTCCAGCCCCAGAGGTTTGATTTCATCAGAGTAAGCCCATGTGGCTTCTCCTCTGGCTCCTCCAGTCTCCAAGACCCAAGGTCTATATCATGTTGTTGTGTTGTTCTGTCAGTAGACCCTCTCCAAGAGACTGAGTCAAGTCTCTCTCCACCAATTTGGAAATACCTCGAAACTTCCCAGAATTCTCAGGAGAAAACTATGTCCACACAGAGGTCTCATTGGCTGCCTCCAGATCGACAGGCTAGACTCCCAGTGCTGAAATTGACAGATCAGTGACTACCATGCAGGATTGCCTATAAGAAGTAATTCTAGTTTCCTGAACAGAGAGGTGATATGTTTTTATTTTTGAAAGGATGATATACAAGGTAGTAACAGCCTAAATTATGAATTAACAAGAGAGTGGAAAGAAAAAGATCACAGAGAGATGTGGTTGCAATAGTTCAGACTGAGGAGACAAAAAGGTGGCTTGACCTTTGGCAGCAAGCATGGGAGGAATGAGAGGTCATTATGATATTCCAGTAACACCTTGAACTAGAGAACATCATGAGTACGGAATTGATAGCAACAAGCAAAATACATTTTAGAAGTATCACATCATTTGGGAAAGAAACAAATACTAGTTGTTTCTCCGTCATATGGCATCATTTTTACCCTATGTGTGACTCATAAGTCACTTTGGTCAACTTTGAATGCCACATGTTTGGCTTTTTTTCCTGGCACATGGACTAGCTATTTCATTGCATCCAAGACCTTGTTGACCAGGTTCCAGCTATTTCCTGATCCACCCATGTGAGCACCCAGCTGCGTAGGAATCTCTTACCCTCAGAAGAAGATACGTGAGTCATAATTTCTTTTGATCTCACAGTAAAGCAAACACATTCGCTACCCAGATGGAGTTCCTTAGAAGAATGGCACTATGAATCAAGGGTGCTGCCTATTTTCATCTCTACTCTTTCAATGTAAGCAAAATGGTGGAAGTGCCCAGGTCAAGTCAGGTGCTTTTGGCTTTCTAGAAAAACCCAGGAATTCAGTTTCTGAGAATGTGGTTGAGACAGTGTGTGTTTACACACCCACCTCCCCCTGCAGTTTGCAATCTTTCCCGTGCTGCTCTGCCATAGTCTGTCTCCTCAAGTAAAGGCAGTGTGATTACAGGCTGTAAGATTATTCTAGACCAGTGATTCTCAAAATTGGCAAAACCACCTCCTGGGCTAGGATGATCCAAGGGGGTTGGGAAGGAGATGTCCAAACTTAATTCTGGATTATGAGTTATAATTAAAATGATTTTAGTTGCCGGAAGGACATTAAGCTATTATTCTCTTTTTCCTGATGAAGGGTCAGTAGGTCAAATAAGTTTGGGGAACTGTGTCCTAGACCAAACTTTTTCTGATAAAACTATAATGTGACACACACATCAATCACATTCTATTTTCTAGGCACATTTAAAAATGGAAAGAAACAGGGAATTAATTTTACTATGATTATTTACTCTATGTTCTCATCCTCTTCAAAATTTGATGTGATTTTAAAATGTATAGCATGCTTGATCCACATTTCATATGCGCAACAGACACATAAGACTAATGCATGCTGTATTGGACGGTGCAATTTCAGTATTTTACCTTTTATTAGTATGAGGTGCTGTCAAATATGTTACAACTCGGAGCAGCCTTACAAAATCCTGCTCAGTGTGTACCTTCCCAACCTTCCTATCATTATGTTTAAGTTCATCAGTGCAGCCACTGTGTGGATCCCGCTTGTGAAAGATCACCCTCCTTTTTGTTGAACATTTACTAGACCAAGCATGATGCCCTTTCTCAGGGCCTGGTCTCTCTTAAGAACACGTCCAAAGCATCTGAGCCAAGTCTCACCCTCTTTGTCTCTACGGGGCATCCTAACTGTACTTCTTCCCAAAACAGAGATGTTTCCTCTTTGGAAACCATGGTACTTTCAATATTCTTTGGCAGCGCCACCATTCAAACAGATGGGTTCTTCTTGGCTCCTTATAAGACAATGGGTAACTTTCACAGGCATTTGAGTCCGTTGAAAAGGTCATGGCCTAGATCAGGTGCACCTTAGTCTTCCAAGTAACATCCTTGCTTTCCCAAACTTTAAAGAGGTCTTGTGCGGTAGATTTCCCCAATGCAGCACGTCATGTCCATCTTGACTGCTGCTTCCTTGAACATGGATTGTGAATCCAAGGAAGATGCAATCCTTGACCGCTTCAGTCTTTCCTCTGCATACCGCGATGACATTTTATCATTCATGTTGTGAGGATTTTGTCTTTCTTTGTATTGAGTTGCGATTCAAGTTGAAAGCTGCAACCTTTGATCTTCATCAGCAAGTGCTTCAAGGCCTCCTCATGTTCAATAAGAAAGGTTGTCCAATCTGCTTATGGAAGGTGATAATAAGCTTTTCTCCAGCCCGGATGACACCTTCTTCATATAATCCAGCTTATCTCATTATTTGCTCAACATACGGAGTGAATAAAAATGATGGTAGAATACATAGTTGCAGGGAGGAGATGAACCAGTTAGCATGCAGTGTAGTATCCATGAAATATGCACCTAGTTTTTAAATGCTTCCTCCCACCCACTATCATGATCCCAATTCTACCTGACAAATCCAGCTAGACTAGGGATGTACACTGGTGTCAGAAAAATGTGAATTTAGGATAGATGTTCCTTCAGGACTAGTGGTGGGAGTGGTGATACTAGGAGGGTGGAGGGAGGGTGGAATAGAAAGAGGGAAGCAATTTCAGGGATCTACATATAACCTCCTCTCTGGGGCATGGAACAATAGAGAAGTGAGTGAAGGGACACATTGGACAGTGTACGATATGAAAAAGTAATAACAATGTATAAATTATTAAGAGTTTATGGGGGAAAGGGAGTGGGGAGGGAGGGAAAATATGGGGAGCTGATACTGTGGGCTTAAGTAGAAGGAGGGTGTTGCGAGAATGATAATGGTAACAAATGGTAACCCACAGGTTGAGAACCTCTGCTCTAGCCAGATCCTCTTGGAAGGGCCAAGGCACTCTTCCCTCTGACCTGGGAATAGTGACTACTGACCACTTCCTACTACCTACTACCACCTTCGATGGGACTTGCCTTGCAGAGAACCCAAAGAGTTTTGACTTCTAACCAAAAGGTTGAAGGTTTGAGCCCACCCAGATGCCCCTTGGAAGAAATGCCTGACAATCTGCTTCTGAACCACGGAAACCTTAATGAACCCTGATCGACATTGACGTGTATGGGTTTGCATTAGGCTCACGTGTTCCCAAGGCAATGGCCTTTTTGGTGGTGGCGAATGAGAAACCTAAAGTCTTGCCCTCTGGAAAGTGACCTCAAGCTAAAAATTAGATGAGTGAAAATATAGATGAAGTTAGCTCCATTGACTCCAGGTGGGACAGCTCTAAAAGGTCACCTCAGGTTTGCCCAAAGCTTCCTTTGTTTTTGCACCCCAGGGCAGTCCCTTCCTCTGCACTTTCTGCAAGTGCAGCTCCTGAAGGCACACTCCTACCCCACTTCCCGGAGGATGCTCCTTGTGAACCCTGGCTGAGACAGAAGATAAAGTGACCTCTCAGTCACCAAAGTAAGCAGATAAACAGTATTTGAACCAAGAAGGGAGAGAAGCAGCCACTGACCTTGATTTATTTCTGGATATTATAATTATGTGTCCCTGCGCGTGAGCAAGGGCAGAGCTCTCTCCTAACCTTCTGTTCCTTCACTATAATTACCTTTCCTCTTCTGAATTCAAATTCCCTCAACACCCAAATGAAGTCTGTTTGAAGGATATGGTCATTCTCATTAAGTACCTCCAACCAATGGTAGGATCCAGCTGGTTTGCACTGGCTCAACCAAACTGAAACCTAATGTTTTGTTGTGTTCGGTGAGCCATTTGTTAAAATGATACTTGTAATGAGGGTTTTCTCTAAGGTGGGCGGTGAGGCAGCAGCCCAAAGTGGAAATCACAAATTTACCTTCCTTCTTGTTTTCTAAATGAATCACATGTGCCTAGAGACTCCACGTCCACTTCCGTTTTTCTTCCCCCTTTTTTGAGCCACTCTTTATGAACCTTCATGTGTGCAATGATGTATCAACTCTAAGCACGTAGTCATATTCATTCTGCCCACAGGTATCAGAAAACTAGATGAAACCATACCTTTAATATTTATTTATTCATTTCATAAAACTTTTTATGCTTTGTATGAAATACTATATTTTAGCCCTTTCCTTTTGTTACTTCAGTAAATAAATATAACATAAGGAGAAAAAAATGCCAGACAATCAGAGGGCAAGGCACTGTCATTCATTTCAGCTTTGTGTTACCTCTCAAATTCCCATATAATCATGAGTGAATTATGCAATTCCTGAAAGTGTTCAAAGAGCTCAAAATATTGCCATATTTGCTGTAAGTTCAGCAGAAGCAGAAAGAGTGAGATTTGTTCAGAGAAGAGATGTCCCTATTTCTAATCTATCAAAGACAATGAGTATTGTCTAATTGGCCCACTTCTTAAAGAATGAGGTCTTACTTCTGCAGTGAAAACATAGTTAAGGATAAATCATACAGCCAGTGATGCTCAGACAAATGTGTAGAATGTCGAGGGAAGCCTTCAATCAAGAAACAATATAGAAATATCACTCACAGCTTTATTTTTTGTCAAGTTTTATTTAACAGTTTTCATTGATATTTTAAAGTTCATTCTTTTTTTTCTTAAATCATTTTATTGGAGGCTCATACATCGTTTTTCACAATACATAAATAAACATACTATGCCAAGCATCCTCACATGTCCACTTCTATTATTGTTCTCCAATCGTCCGCCTTTTGCCTTGAGGCCCTAGTATCGGCTTTTCCATCCCTTCCCCTCTTCCCTTGCTCTCTCCTCCCCACCAACCCTCAATACTTTATACATTGCTATTATTCTGTCATATCTTACACTGCCTGACCTCTCTCCCAACCCACTCCTTTGATGCCCATCCTTAAAATAGGAGATTATATGTATATCCTTGCAGTTGGTTCAGTCTCTCTATCCCACCTTCACTCTACCCTTCCAGTATTTCCAATCTAACCATTGGCACAAAGGGGCTCATTCATCTTGGTTTCCCCATATCTCCAGCTCCCCTCTATACTAGTGTGACTTCGCCAGTCCATCTGGATTTATAAGGTAGAGTTGGGACCATGATGGTTGTGGGAAGGGGGGGAGGCAGTAAGGCTTCAGGAGCTAGAGGAAACTTGTATGCATCATCACTTTCCAGCTGCACCTTGACTGGTCTCTCTCCTCCCCGAGACTCCCCTGTAAAGGGGTGACCAATTACCCACCAGTGGGCCTTAGGTCCTCACCCTGCTCTCCCCCTCATTTGTAATGATGTGATTCTTGTTCTTTGATGCTCGATACCTGCTCCCTTCAGCCCCTCTTGATCACACATGCTGTTCTGCTTCTTCCATGTGGACTTTGCTGTTTCTGCGCTGAATGGCAACTCAATTATCTTCAAGTCTTTGAGACTACAGGCATTCACTCATTTGGTGGCTGGGCACCATCATTTCTTCTACTCTGTTCGCCTCTGTATTCATTTGTCTTCAGCGATATCAGGAGTCAGTTGGTCCATTGATTTTGATTTTTGTTCTTTGATACCTGATTGTTTCAGCACCTCATGATCACACAGGAAAGTGAGCTTCTTTTATGGTGGGTTCTGTTGCACCTGAGCTAAATGGCCGCTTGTTTATGCTAAGGCTAACATTCATTCTTATAACATAATCTAGTGTAGTGTACCTCTTTAATTGTTCTTATTTAAGTATTACTGTATGAAATAATGGACTACTTTCCAGTATATAATTTTTTATAGTTAAAAATGGTCGCTAGAGCAATAAATCATTTGTTAAATTGTTTGAATCTCATCACTGCCTCTGACTCCTAGCATCAAAGAAGCCTGGAGAGATCGTGAGTTGCACACTGGACTACTAACTTAAGGTCAGCAGTTCAAAACTGTCAGTGACTTGACAGGAGAAGGATGGGGCTTTCGACTCCCATTAAGAGTTCTTTTGGGTATAAGTATCTCCCACTGGTTCCATGACAGACATTTCTTCCCTGAATTTTTGATTATTTTTGGAGGTCTTTTCCTTCTTTTGCATCATTGGTATTTTTGTCTGTATATTATTATGCTTTTTCCTTTGCCACTTTAGTGCTGTTTGGTTTTCTCTTGGGTCTCCAGGCTGTGCAGCACAGAGAACTGGAGGTGTAATGATGGTAATGAATACAAATGGGGTATGGGAAGTACAGGAGTAGGGTGGCGGATTGGGAGGGAAAAGGTATTTCAGGAGTAGTTAATGAAGAGGGGAAGGAGCACTAGACAGGTCTGTGATTACATGAAGCATCTTAAAGGCGATTTGATCATGGGGGAGTGCTCTAAAATGGATGTGAGGGTGATTTTCCATTCTATGATTAAATCCTTGAACTTTTGACTTATGTGTAAATTGCTTGCAAATAAAGCTTATGGGGGAAAAGAAAAAGAAGGAGCCAAGCTTAACCAATGGTTATCATAGGTGAAGGGGAAAGGGTTGTTGTGGAGGGAAGATTGAGTTTATGTCAATGGAGGTAGGATAATTGGGAGAAGTATATCAATAGTGGCTATACAGAATGAAGAGTCTAATCAATGACAGTGAATTATAAAAGTAGAAGTTGTGGAAGTGGAGAACATTCTGTTGTATATATATTTGCCACAATTAGAAAAAAATAATAATAATTTCATACAATGAAGAAGAAAATACTCCACTACTGAATATTATGACAATTGAGCTTGGTCCTTTCCTGGTCACACCTGTGAGGGTTATCTAGCTTGGATTACAGTGGACAGCTGAAGGATGCCATGTCTCTGTCTCTTCCTTCCTGCTTCCCTCCTTCTCTCCCTCCTCCCTCTGTCCCTTCCTTCCTTCTGAATATTGATCAAGTATCTATTCATTGGATACACACTGGAGTAGGTAAGGGATGTCACTACGAGTCAGCATTAACTCTATGGCTGTAAGATGATAATGGTGACAATGACGGTGATGATGATTTATGTCAAAGATGGCTCCTGTGCTTTTAGGACATGTCAATGAGCAAAAATCACTTCCTCTAATCATGGATCTATTGTGAATGGAAAGAGGTAAAAAGCTATAAAAGTAACAACTGAATGAATACTTGAATTCATAAACACACAAAAGTTATAGGATGCAAGAAAGCCATCTGTTCTGTAGGAGAGGGAAACAAGAACTAAATATGAAAGGCTGGGCATTTAGGGGACTCATTAGGTCAGACCCCATTGAGGAAGTGACACTTGAGCTTGAACATAGACTGGGTTCCATTTTGGTAGCATGAATACTCTTTCCTTTGCACATTTCTGTGGAGGAGCCCCGGTGGAGTAGTGGTTAGGTATTGGACTCCGAGGTGAATGGTCAGCAGTTTGAAGCAAACAGCTGCTCCCTGGGAGAGCAAAAGGCTTTGTATTCACATCAACAGGTACAGTCTCGGGAACCACAGGGGGTGGTTTTGATTCAGTATTGTTGAATCAATGGCAGTGAGTGTCAGGGGAAGCCAGCCCTAACAAATCATCACAGTCCCATCCCAGCAGGCGCAATTGTACAGTGATAATAAACAAAGATTATATAAAGTCATAGAGAATAGGAGAGATAGAAGAGAGAGTCAAAAATAAAGGAATCAGACACATTTCATAGTAGCATGCTCACCTCAACCCTGCTTGGTGGTCCATATGAGAATGTGGAAGGTGGGAATTACAGATGCAAGCCAGAGGATGGGGGCAAGGGGTTGGAGGTTGAGGAACAGGGGAGAGAGGGCCTGGAGACAGTACTGAGGGACAGAGCTCTTTATTTCTAACCAAATATATATTTGGGGGGGAGGAGTATGCAAGTCCCCTAATTACAGAGAAAGACACATATCACAGGAAGGAGTTGTAGTTTCGGTAGTGCAATAATGGGGGGGTAGGATGATCTATGGATATGCATGTGATAGGAAGGGGAGGGATGGGGGGGATACATGTGACAGGATGGGCAGATCTTAGATTCAGGATGGCAGCCTAACTTTGGATGTCACTGAGTAGGTTTGACCTGTTCTCTTGCTCTCCAGGAGAACAATTAATATCCTTATCAGTAGGGTGTGAGCCTCAGCTACAGTGGACCAAACCATGGACTAGTAGCTGAATGCCTTCAAGGAGAATATCTCTTGGCATCTGACCTCCCACCAGGTACTGGAAAACAGCCTCTAATAGTTGGCATATCTTTGGGTGAGACGAAGCTGGGGAAAAGTCTTTTTACATCCCACACGTGAGTTTATATTATCTTTATTTTTTCTGGTGCTGTTCTACCAAACCATCAAAAGAATTGTTTATGTGTAGCCTTAGGACTGAGTTGACCTTAGAAGCAGGTGTGTTAGTTCAATTTTCCCTGACAGCATATTCTGTGATTCTTGAAACCCGAGAGCCCTGACTTCACTGATGGGAACAGTAAGTCGGCATCTAAATGATGTGCTACCAAAGTACTGTCCTCCTCTCTTTATTGTGTTTATATCTGCTTCTCAAACAATTTATATAATGTTCCTATCACTCAGTCAAGTGATCTAAATTATAGTGATTGTTTTATGTAATTTTTAGGGATAATCTTTTTAAAATTCAAATTTTGCAATGGGACTGAGACTCCAGAGGAAACATACATGCTCTTTAAAGAAAGGGAGCCATCTGTGACACATGTTGTCAGGTTTCTGGAGATAAGACTATTCAACTGGGAGCCCAATAAGGGCAGGAGGGCCCAGCGGGTGGGGGTTGAGGGAGGGAGGGTGGACAGGAGTAAAGAGGGCAGAAAATGAAAGCAGGCAAGAGTTGCTAGGACCATAAGGTTTAAGCTCTGTGTAAATTAATGCAAACCAAAAAGTCTTTTCGCGTCCTGAATCTGTACTCCCCCTCATTTATAATGATACAATTTTTAGTTCTTTGATGCCTGATACCTCATCCCTTCAAGACCTCATGGTCAAATAGGCTCATGTGCTTCTTCCATATGGGCTTTGTTGCTTCTGAGCTAGATAGTCACTTGCTTACTTTCAAGCCATTAAGACCCCAGACAGTATATCTTTTGATAGCCTGGCACCATCAGCTTTCTTCACCACTTTTGCTTATGCACACATTTGTCTTCAGTGATCATATGAGGAAGGTGAGCATCATGGAATGCCAACTTAATAGAACAAACTATTCTTGCATTTAGGATGTACTTGTGTGGAGATCCAGTGCCCAAATGTTGTCTTAACACTAACCAATATAGGTATATGTACATAGATCTATTTCCCGATCATCATATATGAATATATTCACCTCTGCACATGCCTGTATTTAGAGCCCTATAAATGCCCTTTACCCCCCAGTTCTTTCTTCTATTTCCATTTACTTTCCTCTTGTCCCACTATTATGCTCAGCCTCCATTAGAGTTTCAGTAATTTCTCACTATGACATTACTCTTGATCAGTCCTTATCAGGTCTCTCACACCCACCTTGTCACTGATTTTGAATCACTTGTTCTGTTATCCCAAGTTCATCAATAGATGAAGTGACATCCTGTTACAGAGTGGTCGCATGGAGGAGACAAGCCAGTCAAGGTACAGTGCAGTAACAATGAAACATGCAACTTTCCTCTAGTTCTTAAATGCTTCCTCCCACCCACTATCATGATCCCAAGCCTACCTTATAAATCCAGCTAGACCAGGGGATGTATACTGGTACGGATAGGAGTCAGAAACATGGGGAATTCAGGACAGGTGATCCCTTCAGAACCAGTGGTGATAGTGATGATACCAGGAGGGTAGAAGGAAGGTGGAGTAGAAAGGGGGAACCAATTGTAGGCATCTATATACAACCACCTTCATGGGGTACGGGCAACAGGGAAGTAGGTGAAGGGATACATTGGACAGTATGCAATATGACAAAATAATGATAATTTGTACATTGTTAAGGGTCCATGGGGAAAGGGGAGAGTAGGGAGGAAAGGGAAATATAGGGAGCTGATACTGGGGGCCTAAGTGGAAGGAAGGTGTTTTGAGAATGATGATGGCAACAAATGTACAAATGTGGACTGCATGCAATTGATGTATGTACTGATCATAAGAGTTGGATGTGTCCCCAATAAAATGATTAAGAAAAGAAAATGGTGATGGCAACAAATGTACAAATGTGCTTGACTCATGGATATATGTATGGGTTGTGATGAGTTTTACAAGGCCCCAATAAAATGATTTTTTAAAAGCCTTTTCACTTTGAAGTTAGAATCGACTCAATGGCAGTGAGTTTGGTTTTTCAGTAGAGACACGTTGAAGAAATTTCCCGTGATCTGATTCTGAAATGCCCCTCCCAGAAGAACCCAGTGGAGCTCAGTTCTATGAGCAACACAAGGCTTACATGAATCACCCCGAATGGCAAAGGATTCACTTCTCAACACCCTTGCTACCACTTGGTATCATCAGTCTTTTTCATCTCAGTCAACCCAGTACAGGAGTCATATTGCATTGAGTAGGTTAGCTTACCAGTTTTTGACTTTTAGTAAACTGTATATTTTAATTACAATCTAATTTGTGTTTATCTTTTGTACATTTGCTGACTTTCCTGTGTCCATTTTTCTTTTGTGCTATTTGAAGCAAATGTTTCAAAATGCCTAGAATAGATATAAACCACACTATGGCACTATTTTGTAATTGTGGGTGTTAGATGCTGTCAAGGTTGCCATAACTCATAGTGACCTTGTGTACAACAGAAAGAAACACCGCCTGGACCACCTGAACCAACCTCATAATTGTTCTTACATTTGAGTTCCTTGTTGCAGCCCCTCTGCCAATCCATCTCTCAGAGGCTCTTCCCCTTGTTGGCTGCCCAGCTACACAACCAAGCACAACGTCCTTCTCCAGGGACAGATCTCTCCTGATAATATGGCCAAAATACATGAGGGAAGTCTGGTCATCCTTGTCTCTAAGAAACATTCCAACCATACTACTTCCAAGGCATATTTGCTTTGGAAACAGTCCATGTTACTTTCAATATTCTTCACCAGCACCACAATTTAAATGCATCATTTGTTCTTCAATCTTTACTCAAGGACCAACTCTCACTTGTTTATGAAGTGACTGTAAAATGCCATAGTTTGGGTCAGGTGCACCTTAGTTTTCAAAGTGACATTCTTGATTGTCAGCACTTTTAATATTGGAATATACTTGCCAATGTCTGACATAAGAATTTTCAAACTTATTTCAAACTTCTGAAATTTTCTAAGAAATTGTATGGCTTATATATTTCTAACACTGTACTCTTCGAATGCGTGTCCTCATACCATTTAGAGATGACATAGCAGAAAAGTGTTTGGGTGTCTCTAAGTCATTTTCTATTCATCGCAGATGCAATCTTCTAACTTCCTGCATTTGAGGGTAAGAACATGATTTTTTCCTGTCCTTCCCTCTCCCCTCCTCACCATCTCCTTCTACTTTCCAACTTTTGCTAATGTGTGTTTTGCTCCTGATCTATGTCAATAATTTTCCCAGGGACAAGAAAAGCTTTTGTGATTTCCCACAGTGAAAGAAAAAATGCAAACTTAGGAAAGAAGACAACAAAAGCCATTTGCCTTTGGGGTAATTTCACCTCTTATTCCATAGGGATTTACATGGCCTTGACCTTTGTGGCAGTCATCTAATCTGGTGTCAATTTGAGGATTAAGAATGTAGGAGTAGATATGGGATATCAATATGGGATAGTCAATGAGATCTCTGTGTGGGTATGAACTCCTGAGAATTCTGGGAAATGTGGCAATCCACTCTAGGAGGCCAGGGCGCTATCTCTCTCAGTTCACTCCCTTGGAGACACTTGACTGGCAAGGCTTACTTCCTGTGAGACATCGCCGAAGAGAAGCCACATAGAGCTACCAAGTGCCCTGAGCCAGACAGAACTCTGAAGCCGAAGGAGCTGTGTGGAGACCCCTGCCAGTACTGAGATGTTTACTGCACCCCTGGATCCTAAGGCATTCTACCCATCTGACTTGTGATCATTATGCATTTGGCGCCATTGCATGTGCTTCATCAGTCTGAAGAAGACTTTATAGAATGGTATCAAACATATGGGCTAATATTGGACTTATGACCTTGGACTGGGTTGGGATGTCTCCTTCATGTACAGTTGCTCATGTATATAAAACTCTTTCTTGTACACATATGAGTGTTTAGGAATTTGTTTCTCTAGTCCACCCAGACCAACACAACCTTGAAGTGGGTAGCCGAGCTTGTCTAGAGCAGTACCATGGAGTTGAGCTTGAAACTTCAACTTCTCAGGTATTAATTGACTACTTAATCATTTGTACCACCTAGAGACTTCTTAAAACCCATAAATAATTTAGAATTATTGTGATCCTTGATCCACAGCATTCATTTGGGTTTCTATCTCTATCTCCATGGATCTAATTGTGCTCCTTGTGCTTCTCATCAGAGACAGTCTTTGTGCACATTCCATCAGTTGTCTTCATCAGTCATAGGACTATTGGGATTCTTTGGTTGCAAGTGGTGGAATAATCACCCAAATATAAACACGCACCAAGAATATATACATATGTATATATATGTATATATATACACACACATACTCATATATGATGTTCAAAAATAGATATAATTTCAGAAGTGACTAGAGGGTAGAGCTCATTCAGTTTCAAAAGACAAGACTTTTCATCTCATCACTCAGCTTTGCTATCTTCTGCAGTGAGGGCATGTATAGTTCACATCCTCATTTCTCAGAAATTCATTCTCAAGGTCCTTCTGAAAAAAATGTTTGAGATGTAAACTTTGAATTCTTATACAATATAACATACCTTTCTTCTGTTCTCATATTTGGCAGTTATCTAAGCCAGCAGATTCTAGGATGACAAGCATATTCTCTCAGCTTTAAAAACATTGCTCCATTGTTTTTGCAATATCTAGTCAGTGGGTGGCAATTTTTATATCAGTCTGGTTCTTGCTTTCTTTGTGGGTGACTTGGTTTTCCCTCTGAAAACATTTGAGATCTTTTAAAAATTAGTGTCTGAGATTTCTCAATTAAGAGCCTAAGTGTGAGTCTTTTCTTATATTTTATGCTGGGCACTTCATGAACCCTTTCAATCTGAAAACTTATTTTCTTCACCTTTGGGAAAGCCTGTATTCATTTGGTATCATCTTATTTTTCTCCCTTTGATTTGACCTTCCTATCTGAATGTCCTATGAACTGGTTGCAAAAGTTCCTGGGTTTATATTCTCTTACCTCTCAAATTGGGTTTTCCACCTTTGTCTTTCTTTCCTGTATTCTGAGTCATTCACTCAACTTTACTTCCAAAACTTAACTTTGTATTTTAGTTTGTTTTAATATCAAAGGGTTTTTAAAATTTTTAGTTTCTTTTAATATGATGACTTCATTGTGCTTATATCTGGTTGAATATCACTGACAATACTAATTCAATCTTTTTGAAAAGTAAATGACTGATTACAGAACTATCCAGTCTTTTCCCCACCTATGTTCTTTGAGTGCTATTTTTCTCTTCTATTTATTCATCTCACTGTTTTATTTTTTTCTTTCATGTTTTGGAATTGGATGTTTGTTATTATTTAAATTCTCTTCTTGGGTTCTGCAGCAGACGTGCAGACGAGGCAAGAATCAGGAGGCCTGAGAGACAGTTACCTAAGATGGTGTGGCCACATGCGTATTACCATCTCCCTACAGCACAGAACCAAGAAACCAGATGCAACATACACCAATGATGACCTGGGAATTCAGACTATCAAATGGAAGGTGGGCACCATGATCTTTCAGTCTCCTTCTTTGGTTGACAGCTTTCATTCAGCTTCTCCTTCCCTGCACTATTTGACAGATCATAGGTGTCCACCTCGAGACAAAGCAAGCAGCATTCTTAGGTGAGAAAACCAAGAAGGCAACTTCATGCACACCCCAATAGGAGGCAGAGATGGTGTGTAGACCAGTGTTTCCCAAAGTGAGTGACACTGGCCCATGGGGATGATCCAGTGAGGCTTCAAAAGCAGATACCCAGGCTTTCAAAGAGGGCTATACCCCGATGGTCTCTAATGCCAAAGGGCCACTGATTTACTTATTTTTCTGAAAAGGGGGCAGTAGGCCAAATAATTTTCAGAACATAAGGGGCAGACAAATGGAGAGATAATTGAGGTGAATAGAACAGGACCTGGATCTAAGGAGATTAAGTGCTAGAAAGCATGCAATAGTCTGAGAGTAGAGACAGAGCAAGCCGCCAATAGATTCCCGGACTATTTGCATGGATGGTGGCAGCAAAGTGGCAAAAGAGGAAGAAATAACTATTCAACTTGAGGGAGTCCCAAACAAAATAGGAGATATATAGATGTGTATGTGTGTGTAGACATGCATATGAATACATGTTTATTCAAACATTCAATGAGAAAATCCCGAGAGTGCTTCCCGGGGCAGAGGACACCTGTTACCTACAAAGGGAGACTAAAAAGAGTAAGTTTGAGTTTTTCAACAAAATCATGCAGGAAAGAAGGCAACAGAAAGACATATAAACTCAGGAAGAAAGAAAATAGTGTTTTCACCAACAGTCTTACGTCAACAAAATTATCCTTGACATATGGGATGGACAAATAAGGGTATTTCCAGACCAAGAGAAAGTAAAAACACCTGTAGGGGAAAAAAAGCCCAGCTTTACAAAAATTACTAGACGGAGTTCTAAGGACAGAGAATTCCCTATGGGAGTCAGCATAAACTTGAGAACAGATGAGATGCCACCACCCATGTTTCAATCAATTCAAAGCATTTCTTAAAGCACCTTAACAAGATTGAAAATCGGGAGCCAGAGCCTCCATCTACCATGAGGATGCATATACACGACACACAATGAGAATGCACATAAAGGAACACAGAGGAAAAAGTGTTGACACAAAGCAATTTAATGGAGAGGAAGTCAAAGAGTGAACAAGAAAGAATAGATGATCTTAAATCAGAGACGAAATTAAGCTCAAAGGAAAAAAAAAACCAGAGGGGTCTCAGGGAGGAGATGAGCCGGTGAAGGTACAGTGTAGCAACAATGAAATCTGCAACTTTCCTCTAGTTCTTAAATGCTTCCTCCCACCCACTATTATGATCCCACTTCTACCTGACAAATCCAGCTAGACCAGGGGATGTACACTGAAGCCAGAAACATGGGGAATTCAGGATAGGTGTTCCATTCAGGAACAGTGGTGAGAGTGGTGATACCGGGAGGGTGGAGGGAAGGTGGAGTAGAAAGGGGGAACCAATTGCAGGTATCTACATATAACCTCCTCCTTGGGGTACGGACCACAAGGAAGTGGGTGAAGGGACATATCATTCACTATCCGATGTGTCCCTTCACCCACTTCCCTGTGGGCTCATGGGGGAGGGGGAGTGGAGAGCGAGGGGAATATGAGGAGCTGATACCGTGGGCTCAAGTAGAAGGAGGATGTTTCGAAAATGATGATGGCAACAAATGTGCAAATGTAGTCTGCATAAATTGATGTATGTATTGATCGTGATAAGAGTTGTATAAGTCCCCAGTAAAATGATTTATTAAAAATAAAGAAAAAGAAAAAATTATAAAAACTCATCAAAATAAGAAGGAATCTCACAAAAACTTTTTAATCTGTGCCTCAAAGTACTCTGAGGTAGGGGTATCTGTGCCTCCAATCACAAGACTATTCAGGATGGGCTAAGTGTAGCCTGAAATCACAAGACTTTGCTCAACCTTGCTTGGTTACATTGCATTGAAAAGATGTGCTGGGTAGGAAATGTCCAGTAGCTTGGAGTGCTGGAGGGCCCATTTGTTCCTGTTCCAATGCTAGTTGCCCTGAAGATGAAGCAGAGATGTGAGACTCAGAGGCCATGTTATGCAGCTAAAACCCACCCCCTGAAGCGACTTAGAGTTGTGCTGGCACCAGTGGGGCAGTGCCACTCCCCTTTGTGTCTACCAATGATACCGGAGCTGACCAGGGAGACAGCACAGCCAGAGGAAGGGATGGCACCAGAGAGGAAAACAGCTTATGTGTCACTCAAAGTGGACTGTTTGGTAATGTGAGTAACCAGGGTGGATGAGGTGGGTAAGGAACTTCCAAATACTTCCCTTGTGGTTGTGTCCAAGATTGGCTCATCTAGAGTGGAGCTTAAACCTGGGGCTCATGCTGGCGCTGCCAGCATTCCTGTCTGGAATGAGTTGGAGCTGGTATCACCATGGTACTGCCCAACAAGACAAGGTATCTTGACCTGCAAGTGGCTCCAGAAAGAAAGGGGAGGTTCACTGTAGTGCTGGGGTTGTGGAATCTCCTTGAAGGTCAGCTGGTATTATCTTTGGCAGGGGCCATACTACCCCTGGGGGGTCTGAAGTAGGGGCCTAAAAGTAGGAGCCTACTGATGCCTACAGGTTATATGAGAAAGAGAAGCTGGGATGGGAGGTGTGTGCCCATAGATGTGACTCCAACATAAATAGTTGATTGGGGGAGGGGAGAAGGTGGACAGGTTTCCATGCAAGTGACCTCAGTGTGAGCAGTATGCTGAGGGACCTAACCTGTAGATGTACTAGTCGAGGAGCTAGCACTGAGTGGGCAGGAACAACTTTCAAGTTCACTAGAAGAGAAGGAGGACTCCTGGTTGGAGGCAGGAAGCTCAAGTTCGTGTCAGGAGAACTGATATACATTGCTTTTGGCAGTTTCATCCTGTAGGGGTGGGAGCAGAGGGAAGACCAGTCAAAGCTGGCAAGTCAGCTTCCTGAGTGAGTGCTCAGACCTGGTGCAGAAGGAAGAGGTGTGTTAGAGGCTGGGGGCCCAGCAGACAATGCACTCCGATATTAGAGTGGCACCGTACGCTGTTCTAGGGCAGGAATCAGACAAGGTTGCTGAGAGGGATGGTGTTGATGAGGATAAAGGCTTGCTGAGGGAGAGAGAGGACAGTTCATCATGCTTCAGATCAGCCAGTGGGCCCTATGGATTCTGCTTCTTCCTCTAAGTCTCCCGATGCTTACTTGGACCATGGACGGGTCTAGCAGGGCAGCTGCTAGAGGAGCAGCCCGAAATTCAGTGAGGGAGGCAGGACCTAAAGGTTGCAGGACCTTGCAGCCTGAGTTGGCCATGTGTCACCCAAGACGGTGATCAGATTAAGTGATGGTCCTCTACCATATTTTTCCCATAACTGCTCAGCTGCTTCACAGCGGATTCCAGGACAGAATTGTCTCCAACTTGCTATATCATACCATGGGAGAATCCTGGCCTACCCAAGTTAATTTAAAACCTAACTGGCACACTTAAAATATACATATATGTTCTTTTCCTGACATTATTCACATATCATACAATTCTATAGCTCAATTATATTTCTAAAGAGGTGTACCACACTACTGCAGTTTAGAACTTGCTTGCTCAACGTAGGGGTCAGTGAAAAAGGGAAAGACCTAAAGCACGAGATGCATTAATACAATGGCTGCGGCAATAGGCTTAAACATAAACGTAATAGAGAGGATAGCACAGGATTGGATAGTGTTTCACGCTTGAACAAGGGTGGCTGTGATTCGGCACAGACTAGGGCATCAACCTACACCAACCAGGTTTCTATGGAAGACTCCTGTCAGGGTAGAATTGTGCTCTACAGTTCTTGGTTGCTGATATTTCAGATGCAGACTTCCAGGCCTTTCTTCCAAAGTGCATCTTGATGACCTTTAGTCTCTGATCTTTTGAGGGTGGCAACATTTTGCACTGCCCAGAATGGACAAACATCAGCCAGTCCTCACAGTATTCTCCCACCCAGATGCAGTAGTGAAATAGCACTTCATGGGTAAGGTGGTTGTACATTTAAGTTGTGCTGTTTAATCAGTCTTCCTATTGATTGACCACTTTGATGACTATTGTGTATTTTCATATTGAACAATATGGAATTACTGTTTTATTTTTTGAGTGTCTGAGTTGACACCAAAGAAATGGCTTGTTTCCCTAATTTCTCCTTTTTGATCCAATTTCGATGGGTAACTCTTTGGGCTGCCATGGAGGGTTTGTTCTACTTGCGCTAGGATAACAAACCACTGCCATCTAATTTAAGTGTGTAAATGCCAATTACAGTTTGGAATACATAGCTTTACATACACCCTCTTATATGACAGTCATGGTTTTAGGAATTATATCAGGTTAAGAAAAATGACTTTAACTCTGCTATTCCTCATAGATGCTATGATAAATAATTTCTCCAAAATCTACAACTCTGTGCTGGTAATTATGAGTTTGAAAGAAGATGTCAGTACTCTTGCTGGCTTGGATCTCAAAAATCTCTTTGATTTCTTTACAGTTAAACAAGGCCTAGGAAAAAGGCACTATATATCTACTTCAGCCAAAGGCACTATATATCTACTGTTTTCATTACTAGACAATACTCTACTGAAATTATGACCTCAGATATAGTGTTGGTAGGATAATTGTTGTGTTTCAAGATATGTATGACTCATATTGTGAGGATGATATATGTTTTAGCTATAAGGATTCTAACATCACACCATGGTAGAATCATGTCTATTATTAGAAATACCCATGAGATGCCAAGTACAAAATTTCTTTAGTTATACATTACTTTTGAGATCAATTTTGAGAAATAGCACAAAGAAGTAGAGCAATATATCAACAGAACATCTTATTATAATTTGGGACAAGTTACCTAACATGTCTAAGCATCTGCATCCTACTCAGTAAAATGAAGTTTTTAGGGTCTAAACGGGACAGTATATTAGTGCCTTGGGCATGTGGCCATGAATAAGAACCGCTTTCTGGGCCTGAAGACTTACAGTGGCAAGAGAGGGCCTTCTTTAGAGCAAATTGAAAGAGTGTAAAAGCAACACTTGTATTAACTTTACCTCTGCCCTCATACTTCTTTCTTATAATGTTTTTGTTTTAATAGGCAGTTTTTGGTGATGACTGACTTCCTTTTCCTGTATCTTTCTAACTTCAAAAAGGACAGCATCCTTATTATGGACCTACATTATAGGTGTGTCTTGCTTCATATTTTTCTTCCCAGAAAAAAAAATCCAAATCATTTTTGACAGACATAGATCTATTACCACTGACTGCAGTCAGGTTGAATCTGATTCACAGCAACCCTAAAGGCCAGAGTGAAACTGCTGAGTATGGTTTCTGAGCACACAGCCTCAAACTATGGTTACAAACCCTGCTCTTAATCCCCTATGCCTGCTACATGCACACCAGGGCTCGTCTCACTGTTGCTAAGTCGTTCCAATAAATATAGAGAGATTTACTACTACCACTGGGTCTACTAGAAAGTAGTTATGTTACAAATGACAGCGTACAGTGTCCACCTATCGAAAGTACTCCCCTTTCTTAATTCTTGCCCTTAACTGTTTAGAGGTAAAAGTTCTCCTTTCAGTTTTTGAAGCTTTCAAAAAGACCCAGAATTGCTTTCTGATGGAAATCCCAGCCCTGACAAAGATAAGATTTCCATTGAAGACTGTAAATAAGTGGCACTGGGTTCTTGCAGTCCCTCTTCCTAAAAATGGAAATTCTCTGCCATTGAAAGCACCATGACTCCTAATGAGTCCATAGAGCTGCGGTTCTCAAGCTGAGGGTCACGACCCCTCTGGGGGTTGAACAACCCTTTCGCAGACGTAGCCCGATTCATAACAGTAGCACAATTACAGTTGTGAAGTAGCAAAGAAAATAATTTTATGGTTGAGGTTCACCACACATGGAGAATTGTATTAAAGGGTTGGGGCTTTAGGAAGATTGAGCACCACTGCTCCAGAGGGTTTTAAGTTTGTACCCTTTCAGGGGTAGGGGGAGGTAGTCTCAACTTTCTTCCATTGAGCAGGTGGTGGGTTTGAACCACTGTCTTATAGCAAGAGAAGTACAATGCTTACCGTCAGTGCCATCCACCCTCCTTCTAAGCCATACAGAAATGCCTCAGAACTCTTGTTCCTACTAAAAACAGGATCATCCTCAGTAAGAGCTCCAGAAATTGAATGCAGGCAAACATCTAATTTACTTGTTGTCCTTTTGTGATCAATCTTTATGTCTCATTGATTTTTGTCTTCCAACGAATAAGCTACGGGATACTGGGTAACTGTATGAAATCAGAATGCTATTCCATTGCCTTAATGCTTAAAAACTTGAATCCAAAAGGAGTGTAAAACAGTGAAGATGGGTTATTGTCAACTTTCAAAATTGTTTGTGAACATTTTTTGGCTGGAAGTAGAATACGTGCACATGATTTCAAAGGCCTGGAATTAGATAGCTCTCTTAGAAATAATATATCCTTAAGATGAAATCATATGGAAAAATTCTTGACTTCTTTGGTCTTTGTTGGTGTCATCTCTCATGTTCCTTAAAACAACTCATGCCAGTAAAAGTTGTCCAGAGGTTTCAATTAGAGTCATATAACTTTCCACGCACAAAACAAGCAAAGCCAAATAAGCATATTTCTCCATCATAATTTCTCTCACTTTTTGACAGCTTCACCTTAAAATCCCTCTCTTAAAGTCCCCTGTTTTACCCACAAGGCCAGTCAAACAGGTTCCTTGTGACCCCCACACTCGACTATAGACTCCTAATAGGTACTCAGCCCGGTCATCTGTTGGTGTATTTTTATTGCTCAAGCTAATAATATTCACTTTAATTACACCCTCATCAGTTCTCACAGTTAGTTTCTCTCCAGAACATAAAGTCTTGGAATTCGCCCACTAAAAAGTACATGAGGACATTTGGGACCTTTGGCAGGCTGGGATAGAACTTCTGAGAGCAGTCAGTGTGCGTGGTCCAAGAAGCCAGTGAGTCAGAGGGAATCCACACAGGACCAGTTCTTTGCAGAACTTGGGGACAACCTTGGACCTGAGGGTGTCACAAGCAGACCAAGGTGCCTATGAATCCATCTATAGTACAACTTGCATATGCCGCTTCATGAATGCTTCAGTTTACTAAGGGCTGGCCCCATCAACTGCGAAGAAGAGGTCTCTTCCAGAAGCTGGACTGGTAAGATCTCTCTGCCAATAAGTGCTTAATGACTCATTTTCCTCAACAGAATTTTCATCAGGTTGGCATTTAGGGAGGGATGTCTGAAGGAAGTCTGAGAGGAAGTCCACATACCACTGTCCTGCTCTTTGCTGGAGTAAGCCTCTCCGAGAAGCCGTGAAAATAAACAGCAAGGGATCTCAATAGTGTTTCCTGAGTAGCTTTCTTGAACAGTCCCTGAAAGTCACCATGGGATCTGCTTTAATCACATTAAGAACGTTATAGATACACCTCAGAAGAACAAGAGTAGTCAAAAACATAAGGATATAGTAGGCTAACAATGATAACTCTGGGCAATGTGAGAGGCTAACCAGGTAAACAGTTACATAGGATTCAACCAGAATACTACACTTTTTGCTGCTTCTGTTTTCTAGTCAAGCCTATATTATTATGGAATATTTCAATTTGAATAATTTTGAATTTATGCAGATTGTTCAAAGTCCAAGTATACATAAGACTTACTTTTTCTTCAAATACTTTTAAAAAGAGTCTTCTAAAACACTTTATGGACAGTTACTGACTAATGTCCTCTTTCAGAATATATTCTGAGAGAAAAGCCAATGTCTCGCTTGAACTAGACCATTTCCATGATTCAGAAGGCCTGTTGCTAAATTGTTTTTCCTGAGCTTTCCATCTTTCTTGTCTGCGCATACACACTGGACCCATCCTAAAGTTAGCCAGGTGGTTTTCTATTTCTTTAAAGTAAAGCAGCCGTGGGTTTAGACAGTTGAATCTTTAAACTTCTGCATTTACTGAACATGCATATGGTGTCATGATGGACAAAGAAGTTGTGCTGAACAAGAAATATTTCTGTCTGCAATGCCTCATAATCTCTCTGGGGAGTAAAAACGGCACCGTTACATGGAGTTCGTCTCACAAAAACAATTTCCATTTTTCTTCCGTTGCTCAAAATCGGTTATATGTATAATGAACCTCCCCTGAACATGGTATTATTTTAAGTTCCTCTTTGTTTGCAAATAGAGAGGTCATACAAACCCTTCAGGGCTTGCTAAAGCAATCTGTGAGTGATTTCTAGTCGAAAATGAAACATAAAACTGAACTTGTATGGAAAAAAAAAAAGAGAAAAACTTAAACCCCCTGTCTGACAACGTCAGCAGATGTTGGTGTAGAGTTTACAAGGATGGGAAGGGTATAAAACCTCCCTTGAGCCACTCACAGTTCATTTCAAGTCCAAGAACGCCCCCCAAATCTGTTTCTAATTTTACAGAAATCATTTGAAAGTTGGCACTGTTTTCAATAGTACGTGGGGAAAAAAGCTCTTGTCCTGGCTCTGGCGCTCAACGACGAAGACGGCCGTGCTTCTTTTCGGCGTCTTTTGCTGATGCAGGGACCCATGCTCTGAAGTCGGAATTCATTACCTCTTGAAAACATCTGGAAAAATGAAGGTTAGTAGACGCAGCCCTAGGTATTGCTAAAGAAAGAAGGCTGACTAGAGTGAATGAAAGCGCAGTTTTCTATTGTTTAGAAGGGGAGGATTTGTCCGTAAGTATTTACTTCCTGGAGTGGACTCAGGTTGGGAAATCGTTCTAAATATATTGTAGAAACATTTGTCCTTGCAGAGTTGGGAGAATTCCAGCAATTATAGCCAGATCAGTGGACTACAATCAAAAGCTTTGTGGGGAGGGAGAAGTAGGATTTATGTGTAAACAGACTCCTGCCATTTTTTACAACTTGGCGGAAGCTGTGTATATGCCTAACTTTCTTCATTTTGTGTATAGACATGGTTAAAAATTGTATTTGGAGTTGCCGCCTCTGCTGTTCTTGCGTTATTGGTGATGTGCGTTGTGCTGCGTCCTTCCAGAGGTAAGAACTCTTTTCTGCGATTTCATAGAAACTTTGCCGATGCGTGATCTCGGGTGATTTAAAGTTCCTCAGTGTTTATTTTTCAAAGTAAGTCTGTTATTTCTCACAAGACTTACAAGCTCAGCGATATATCCTGTGCAAGACCAGAAATACCAAAGAATTTAAGATGTGGCTGGGAAGAGATTTACAATGTTATTTCAGTAATCAAGGCAAAACAGACCCCAATGTCATTCGGCAGCAGTTACATACCCCTCAACTATATGCTTGATTCTGTTTTTTGAACAGGCCTGGGACAACTTTTTTTTTTTTCAAAAATGGATGTAACTTTTACTAGGCTTGTCTGTGGCAAGTAAATATGAGTAATTGCACAAACATTATAACCGAATTTATGGGAAATTTGCTTTCTAAATAATCTTTACCCAAAGTTAGAAAGTTGGGAAGAGAGGTCCCAGCAATAGCTGAACAGAACAAGTGAAAGAGATGTTTCAGATACAGGATCAATGGACAGTTACATTGTTTCAAAGGCTAAATATTTTTAAGTGAGCATTTTAATTGCTGACATATCAGATTGTTTTGAAATACTTAGATTACCACTGCTTTGACTTTGAGAGAACAGAAAGATATTATGCACTAATAATGAGGCTAACTTAAATTTAAATCAAACTCAGATTGTAGTATATTAGTATATTAAATCAACATCCCGTCACTTTAGAGGAAACTTTTAGATGAAATTATTTATAAAAAGAACTTAAGAGCCTAAAACAAGAGTGGCGGGATTTTATGTGTATTAATGTCCTTGTGCTTTTGAGACTAGGTGAAAAGTTTGTACCCGCAAATATTAGATGAAGATACTAACTGCTGAAATACTAGTTAAGGTGGGGAGTGTCTCTTTGTAAAAAATAACTGACAGAAAAGAGATATCAAAGATAAGCCTCCAATTAAAGAATGGATGCACCATAATGAACTACAGAAAATGAACTACAGAAAAATTAAAATTTCAAAATACCTATGGAATCTACAGAGACTTACAAATTAGAAGTTTGCCACTATGATGTGGAGTATTGTCAGTAACAGTCTTCAGTTCTTGTTTCTGCTCTCTGCTAGCACAAGATGTTGAAATGTGTGTGTGTTGTCTTTTACTATTTTTTTGCACAGACTTTCAAGTTAGAAATATTTTCAGACTAGTCACTAAACCTAGTGGTTTTGTGGCCACATTTCCAGTAAGTATGGCCAGTAATCGTATTACTGTAAGGTCTTAGTGACCATTTTTCAAAATTATCTCCTGGATCTTAAAGAAACTTAACAAAGCTTCAAGTTGGCACTCTGCTTCCACAGAAGTAAATTCACTGTTATAAAAAATGTGCAGATTTTATTGTAAGTCATCCCATATCCACACAGAATAGTGGATCGAGCATTTGAATTTGAGTCGATTTCTAATGAGAAACACACTATATGTATACATTTTAAAATAGCATATATATACCCACATAAGCTATATGTAGATATACACATAGCAACATGTGCTTATACAAATAGTATATTTGTGTGTGCATATATATATTTCTGAATACACACCCACTCACATATATAAACTCACAAGGAGCATAAATGATATAATGCTATAAGGAGCCCTGGTACCATAGTTGGTTACACAGGTCACAGTTTGAAACCACTAGCCATTCCTCTGGAGAAAGATCATCGTCTTGAAACTTAAAGGTTCAGTTGTACTTAGTCCTATAGTGTCACTGTGGGTCAGAATCTACTCAGTGGCAGTGAGTTTTAGTTACATGCACAACTTATCCATATACGTGCCCGCCCATATGTTGTTGGGTGTCATCAAGTTGTTATGACTCAACAACTCTATGGACAACTGAAAAAAACACTGCCTGGCCTTGTACCATCCTCACAATTGTCATTAAATTTGAGCACATTGTTGCATTCTCTGTGTCAATCCATCTCTTTGAAGTTCTTCCTCTTTGTCATTCCTCTTCTACTTTACCAAGCATGATGTTCATGACCAGGTATGGTCTCTCTTGATAACATGTCCAAAGTATGTGAGGTGATGTCTCACCACACTCAATTCTAAAGAAATTTCTGCTATAGCTCTTCCAATATGGATTTATTTGTTCTTTTGGCAGTTCACACCATGTTCACTATTCTTCATCAGCACCAAAATTCATATGCATCAATTCTTCAGTCTTCCATATTCAGTGTCCAACTTTAACACGCAGAGGAGGGAATTAAGAATAACAAGGTTTAGTTCTGATATACCTTAGTCCTCAAAGTGACATCCCTACTCTTCAATGTTTTAATGAGATCTTGTATAGCAAACTTATGCAATGAAATGCATCATTTGATTTCTAAACTGCTATTTCCATGAACATTCACTATGGATCCAAGCAAGACAAAATTCTAGACAACTTCAATCTCTTCTCCATTTATCATAATGTTACACATTAATGCAGTTGTGAGAATGATGGTGTTCTTTGTATTAAGTTGTAATCTGTAGTAAAGGCTGGAATTCTTTATCAGTAAGCAAGTGCTTCAAGTCCTTACTTTCAGCAGTTACGTCATCTGTGTCCCAGGTTGTCAATAAGCCTTCCTCCAATCCTAATTCTGCTTCCCTCAACATATAACCCAGTTTCTTAGATATATTTGCTCAGCATGTAGACTGAATAAGAATGACGAGGGGGAGACAATCAAGAAGCACATCTTTCCTCATTTCAAACCTTACAGTATTCCCTTGTTCTGTCTGATTTGTTTCTTGGTCTATGTGCAGTTTCTACAAGAGCACAGTGAAGTGTTCCGGGATTCCCAGTCTTCTCAGTGCAATCTATAGTTAAACCCACACAGTCTACTGCCTTTGCATAGTTAATAAAACACAAGTCAACATCTTTCTGGTATTCTCTGCTTTCAGCCAAGATCTATCTGACAGCAGCAATGATATCCTTTTGTTTCACATCTTCTCCTGAATCCAGTTTGAATTTCTGAAAGTTCCTGTTTATCTGCTGCTGCAACCATTGTTGAGCGATCTTCAACAAAGTTCTACTTGCATGCAATATCAATTGTATTGTTATGCAAGTTCCACATTCTGTTGGGTCACTTTTCTTTGGATTGAGTCCAAATACAGATTTCTTCCAGTCAGTTGGCCAGGTACCTGTCTTCCAAATTTATTGGCCTAGGTGAATATGTGCTTCTCATGTTTATCAATACATTGAAACATTTTGTTGTAGTCTGTGGATCCCTAGAACATTGTTTTTTGCTGGTTCCTCCAGCATATCTTGTACTTCCTTAAGTACAATGGGTTATTGGTACCCACACACATATACATTATGTACATATTTATGGCAAGCATTCACTGTTTTGCAGTCTATTCTGACCCATAACAACCCCACAGGATATGATAGAACTGTTTCTGAGAGTTACCAAGACAGTAACTCTTCATATGAATAGAAAGCCTCATCTTTATCCCACAGAGTACGATATCCGAACTACTGATCTTGAATTAACAGCCTCATGAGTAACTGCTATCAAACCAGGTTTCCAAAGTACATGGCAACGGGGGTTACAAATGATTAACATGCTCACCTGATAACTGAATTGTTGGACGCTCCACCCAGAGATGCTTTAAAAGGAAGACCTGGTGATCTCCCCACCCTCCCCCCCAAAAAACCAAAGCCAGAACACTCTATGAAGCACTATTCTGATTCCTATGGGGTCACCATGAGTCAGAATCAACTTGTTGGCAACTGATAAATGTTTGTGTGTGCATATATAATCAAATAGTGTACACTGTATAGGGAGCAAACCTTATGTCATGGGTCATGCATTGGACCACTAATTTGCAAGGTCAGCAGCTCCAATGGCCCAACTACTCTGAGGGAGAAAGAGAAGGCTTTCTGCTCCTGTAAGGATTGACTATCTCAGAAACACTGGGCAATTGTATCTCAGCAGTCTTATAAAGTCTCTGTGAGTTGGAATCAACTCAGTGGCAATCGATTTTCCAAAGTATATAAATGTATATAAATCTTCCCCTTCATATTCGCTTTCCATGTGAAGATCTGCACAATACTAATGGATAGTGTACCCAGAGATCCCTCCATGAAGTCAATTTCAACTCTGGGTAACCTCACACAAAACCAAACAAAATGCAGCTCAGCCCTGCCTGTGTCATCCTCACATTCGCCTGTCATGGAGGCTATGGTGTCAATTCAGTTCACAGCACATGTTATTCTCTTCTAAGTGATTGCTTCCTCCTAATGACATGCCCAGAGAAAGTGAGTTGAACTTGTTCTGTTGTGATCCATAAGTTCCATTGGCTAATTTTTACAAATATAATTGCCAGACTATTCTCTCCACTGTGTCCTAGTCTACAGACTTTACTGATTTTTTCCCACTAGGAGTCACCCAGGTGGTATTTAAAATACTTGGGGCATAGCATCCACCATCACAGAAACATGCAAATCATTACCATACTACACAGTGATGGCACTACCTATTGATGTGTGGGTGGTAGAGTATATATTTTATAATCTATATTCTATAAGAGCTCCATGGTATTTCTAACAGTTCCTGTCTTCAACTGACATGATAATTCTTGGAGCAAAGTGATTTCTTGATAGAATAATCAAATTAAACTTCTAATATGTACTCATGCAAAAGCGTGAAGAAAAGGTAAAAAGAAAAGCAAAGACTACTTGGTCTATAACATTGCTCTCTTTCTTTTCTAGATTTGCTTCAAAAATTCTCAGACTGTCACTTAAGTGACTCTGTTGTCCTAATTACTATTCTCAACTTTACCTCTCTGAGTTCTACTATTCATTGCAATGTCTACACAGAACGCTGATAAAATTCATGATTAAAGGGCTTATTAAGGAAGTGGCAAATGCTCAAGGCTGACTTGCTTGTCATGACAAAGTTCCTTCAGATCTGTTAATAAATGCCCACAGGGGCCTAACATTATGCTATAAGTTTCAACCCAAAGGCATTCAGCTCAAACCCCAGGGGTCAGCAAACCCAGGTCCCTGAATTATATAAGTGCCCAGTGAACGACAATCCAGTAAACTTCAGCCTGAAGACACTCCATTCCACTTGCATGTGTCAGCCACTAAGTGCCCCAGAGGCACTCCACTCTGCAAGCCAGCCTCTTGCACAAAAGCATTGAGCTCTACTTGCTGCGTGGGTTGGGAAATCCATCGCTCTGCTTCTTGTGCTGGCTCCTTGTGCTGGTTCTGCTGCTGCTGCTCCTTGGATATTCTCGCTGTCTTCTACATACAGGAGATTCAGTAAGCTTGCATCTTGGATTCAAAGGATGTGCTCACCTCCTATCTCTTGCTGGTAATGTGATACCTCTTCCTGTTTCTCACAGGGCTTATTTTGTGTGCAGCAGGATGAAGTTCCTGTTCACAATTACTCACAAGTGAATCCTATTGTTCTTCCCTCACTTCTTACCTGACCCACAAAGGAAAAGATTGTTTTTTTTTGGGGGGGGGGGGTCGTGGTGGTATTAGAAACATTGGCTAGAGAAAACACATTAAATAATTCATTGCCACTGCAAACACCTGGTGGCACAGTGGGCTATGTATCAAGCTGCTAACTACAAAACAAGGTCAGCAATTCGAAATTCCTAGCCACTCTGAGGGAGAAAGATGAGGTTTTTAGTTTCTGCGAAGATTTGCAGTCTTAAAAACCCACAGAGGGCAGTTCTACTTTGTCATAGCGAGTCACTCTGAGTCAAAGTTGACTTGATGACGATGAGTTTGGCTTGATTGTAGACTCTTCATTCCTCCAGTTTTCTGATCAAGGCCAGGCCAGAAAAATAAGTTCTCCTTTCCCTTATTCAAGAGCCTTGGCAGCACAGTGGGTTAAGTGTGGAGTTGCTAACCACAAAGTCAGGGGTTCAGATACATCAGCTGCTGCTCATGAGAACAGGGAGTTCTCTGCTCCTATGAAGACTTAATGTTTCAGAAACTCTGCAGAGCAAATCCTCTCTCTACTACAATAGCCCTATAAGTAGGAATCCCCTCAGTGGTATTGGTTTTACTTTGCTTTGGATCCCTCTAGGAAGGAGAGGTGTGCCACGAGGTGGTATGCTTTCACTATATTATTCAGAATGTCTGCTGAACAAAACTGAGACGCTGTGTTAGATGCAGAAGAACACAGCATAGGGAGTGAATGAAGGCTTCTTCTGCAGATGGCACAATTTGTTTGCTGACCCTGAGGCGGACTTGAAGCCTCTGCTGATGAAGGTCAAGGCCTTCAGTATGGATTCTAGTTCAATGTCAATAAAATTGTCACACAGGACCATCATGGTAGATGAAGAAAAGATTGAAATTCAGAGTTCATTTAACTTGAGTCAACAAGCAATCCTTATAGAAGGGCCAGTCAAAAATCAAAACACATATTGCATTTGTGTAATCTGCTTAACCCACTGAGTCACAAACAGTCCTATAGATTGCCTAACTCCTTCCTAAATCCACCCAAGTTCTATTAGTTCAGAGGCTCTGGGACTTTTTTCCTTCATAGGAAAAACACCCCTCCTTTTACATCAACTCCGTAGGGATTCATCGCGATCTGATCTCATATTGGTGGTCACGGTCATGTGTCTTTGAGTACACAGACATTGAATTCTACCTCATAAGCATTTAAGAGGAAAATCTACCGTGCTGCACATGGGTGCCTGGGCAAATGATGGGTTAAGCATTGGGCTGCTAATCAAAAGGTCAGGGGTTTGAGCCCACCATCTTCTGTAGAAGAACGATGACGCAATCTGTTTCCTAAAAGATTTTATAGCCTCCAAAGCTCTGCAGAGCAGTATTATACTGTCCTATGGGCTCTCTATGGCAGTGAGTTTGGCTTAGGCAGCACACAGAAAAGTGTTCCAGACTTGGGCAAATCAATTAAGTTTGCTTATTTCAAGGACTACAAAGAACAGCATGTTTTCAAAACTTCCACATATTTCCCATTTTACTTACACACTTGGGTTCTTACTATGTAATCCCTGGCCTACTCTTTGGCTGTGGCCTATTCTTTAACCGATTCTCTTTCTTCTCTCCTGTTCCATTGCTGCTGCTTTTTTCTTTCTTTCTTTCTTCTTTTTTTTCCTTCTGAGGTCTTGCTTCATCCCTGTTTCGGTGTTAGGAAGCTGTCAGACCTCTTGGAGAAACTAAGCTGCCCAGGTTTTCCTTCTTTGGTTGATCTCAAAAGTCACTGTTTTTGATTTATACACATGAAAAACAAAATTAAAGTCAAGTAAGCAAAAAAAAAAAAACCTAGAACTGGAAAGTCAGGGGGACCAAACATTCAAGTAAATTCTACAGGTGAATGGTCTTGCTTCATGATTTATAGCATCTATTCTGTCCTCTAGGGTTGCTTGTTGGGTTAAGAAACAACTGATATAGACCATTTAGATTTTATCCCTAGGCTGAAAAAAAGAGTAAGATTCTATTGGGATTACAAATAATAATCTTACTGAATATGGTAAAGCTGGGATTAGTATACTTTTGCTATGATCCATTATCTACACTGTGGCCCCCAGGTTCTGTGGTCACTTGTCCAGTAAGTATTGATTTGGTGTTGTTATTGTTCAGTGCTGCTAAGTGAATTCTAATTGAGAGCACCCCCATGTACCACAGAGTTAAGCCTGCAGGATCTCATTGCTACAGCCACCATAGAAACCATCTCATGGAGAGCTTCTACGTCATCGATGGCCCTCCACCAAGCATGATGTGCTGCTTGAGGGACTTGTCCCTCCTGAAGTTATTTCCAAAATGTGTGAGACAAAGTTTCCAGTCTCATGATGAACAACAACAAAAATGCATTATTTCAAGTTGCTTTAAAGAGAACAGCTGGAATAAAGAGATCATCAGTGGAGGTGTCCTTGAGATTATATTTGAACCTAGACCTTAAGGACAGGGAGGTACATGCTGGGGGACAACCCTCAATGCACAGGGGAGAACTGTTGCAGAGATACTGAGGAGCAGGAAAGATTATGAAAGTTCAAGAATCCAAAAAAAAACCATATATTCATAAAACTAAAATTACTTAAACAGATAACACAGGGAAATGTACAAATATAATTATGATTGTATACCTACCAAATCCAAAGTATATGCATAAGAGTATTGATATCATTTATCCATAACCATAAGAGCCCTGCTGGTGGAGCGGGTGTGTTTTGAGCTGTGACCCGAAAGATTAGGCTTTCCACTCCTATAAAGACTATCAGTTTTGGAAACTCACAGGGGTGGGAGTGGGGGAGGTTATTTTATTACACATAACTGCTTATTTTGTCAAATAGGCCATATATTTTTTCACAAGATAAATGAAGTTCAGAAATCATTATTTTTTAATAATGCCCATTGAAATATCTGTATTTTGGATAAATACCTATTGTTATTATTATTACAGGTACTAATTTACTATGGCATTGGTAATATTTTATAAATAATACAGATGCGAGATGAAATATCTTCAAAGGACATATGACTATATTTCTAAAGTATGAAATTTTTCCAGAATCAGCATTCAGGACTGTGAAACAGTTTCCCTTAAACATCATAAGACTTTTAAGCTTATTTATTCACTATTTTGGGGAAGGAAACATTGGAATGTCTAAAAGGTTAAGGGAAAAGTTCAGAAAGTCCATGGAAATAAAAGAGTATTTGATTCGAATGTAAATAAATCAAATTTACAAATTATATTTTTCTTCATTTGTACTTGGATTTTAAGATTACACACACATCTTGACAAACACTCTTTGAGGTTTGTTAAATTTGAAATAATTTAGAAAATAATCCAACTCTTTGGATACTTTCCATAATGCAGAGGAATTTGCCTCTGGTGTCCAATGCAAATAGTGGTACAGTTTATACGAGAACATATAGTAATAGATAAACATTCATCTTAAAGCTCAAGTCAGATATCTTGAATCAGAAGGAGAATGTTTTAAGGACTAAGACAGGTAACTCGAACTTAAACTACAATAATAATTATTGCAACAGACCAAAATTGATTTTTTCTATAGCACTAAAACATCAGTCAGGTTCTTGAGTCTTATAATTTGCTCAATGCAGAACACAGAACTTGTTTTTCATTTTAGTATCACTTGAATTGACTAACATTGTGTGGCTAAACAAAATATTTTAACATCCTTATTAGCTTTTCCCCCTATTTTTAATAAAATGAGTAGTACTGCTCCAAACTAAACCGAACTCACAGCCATTGAGTGGCTGCCAACGCAAAGAAGTCCTGTAGGACAGGGTAGAACTGGCCCGTGTGTTTCTGGGGCTTTATAGGAGTAGAAAGGCTAGTCTTTCTTCTCATGAATAGCTGGTGGTTTGAACAGTTGACCTGGTGGATCACAGCCCACTGTGTAAATTAAACATGCATTTTAAAGAAAAATGTGATTTGACATTTGGTAGGAAATTCTGCTCAGATTCATTAGTGAATCAGGATAAAGCAACTATATGTGAAAACAAAAATGAACAACAAAATGGAAACATTTCCACAAATACAAAACACCCAAGATGTTCTTAAGAGGAAATAAAAAGATATGAACAGAATTAATTATGCTGTAAAGCTTTCACAATCTTCATTTGTTTTCATTATGTGCCTTAAAATGAGAAGGAAAAACAGCAAACATTCATTAATTATCTACATGTGCAAAGTACAAAGTATGAAGTTAGGAAAACTGGAAATGATCAAAAGTGAAATGGAACATAAAAAGATCAATATCCAAGACATACATGTCATTAACTATTTGGAATCAGATATTCATATGGTTTACTCTGCCAGAAAGAACTGGAAGGGAAATGGCATTGCATTCATCATCAAAGAAAATAGTTCATGATCTCTCCTGGCACACAATGTTGTCATTTAGATGACATCCACACACCTACAAGGAAGACCAGCTAATATGAATTTTATTCAAATTTACTAATGCGATCCATGAAGAAATGGAATATCACTACCAACTTCTGCAGTATAAGTGACCAAAGAGTCAACAAACATGCATTGATAATTACAGGAAATCGGACGGGGAAAGTTGGAATCATAGAAGGACCAGAAGCTAGAAAACTCCCTTGTTGATAGAAACTCCTTCTGAGATTGTGTGACAGATTATTTCAGAACCAATGTTTTACTCACCGTAAACGCAGGTGCATTTCTTTTAATGTGCTTTATTTTATTGATCTTTATGATTTCCCCCTTCAAATTAAAGGTGTGGGGAGCACATTTGCCTAAAGAAATGCTACTCGTGCCATTTTGCTGGTAGTATGTGCTCACTTCTTGTCTGTGTCACATTTTGGAAGTTATCATAATGTTGCAAAATCTTTCAGAATGTTATTGTATACTTAATAGACTACAGTATATAGTAAACATAACTTTTATATCCATAGGCAATTTTAAAAAGTGTTTGACTAGCCTTATTGATATTTTTCTTTTTTTGTTTTATTTTGTTTATTTTTTTTGGGGGGGGCATCACTGCCTCTGGTGATTGTGGGCGCTACCCAGTGCTGCTTCTGAGAGCTGCTGCTGAATTTGAACCACCAAGCCCATGGGCTGCAGTCCTGCACTCAACCACTTATACCACCGGAGCTCAGCCCAATATATTTCTTGTGATGGTCCACTAATGAACCTGTACTATCTTCAAGATAAATTATAACTACACATGTGAACCTCATTGGATGGAACAAACAGAAATCAAATCGAATAAAGTTGTGAAAAAAGACAGTAGAGGAAGTTCAGTGTCATCAGTAAGAACAACGATGTTGGCAACTACAGAACAAACCATTAATTGCTCACTTGGAAGTTCACCTTTAAGCTTAAGAAAATGTAACAAGTTTGTGAGAGCTAATGTATGACGCTACTTATGTCCCATCCAAATTAAAAGACAAGAATGTGTCTGAATAATAATAATAATAATTGGTAAAATTAACATGAATAGCCAAAGAGCGTGGAGTCCAGGTGGCACAGTGGGTTATAAGTTGAGCTTTTAACCACAAGATCGGCCTTTTGAAACCACAGTCTCTCTGTGAGAGAACGATGAAGCTTTCCATTCCTGTAAAGAGCTACAGGCTTGGAAACCCATAGAGGTGTCCTAGAGGTTACTATGAGTCAGAATTGAATCAGCGGCAATGAGTTTGATGATTTTTGTATTAGCCAAAGAACAAATGAGTTGTACGAAGACATGAAAATATCATACATGGAGAAAGCAACAGATCGTTGTAAAGGCAGGAAAGGGATAAAAGGTAAAATGGATGTCAGAAGAACCTCAAACCTGTTTGGAAATGTAGAGTCCTAACGGCAAAAGACAGATGTGATGACAGAAAACGCTGAACAGAAGACTTCAGCAGGTGACTTGAAAAGACCAAGTAAAGTATTATAATGAAACGTACAGAGACTTAAAGTTAGAAACCTGAAAAGGTTTTTGGCAACTCTCAAGCTGAAGAAAAAAATCAAGCTTTGAATCGAATTTTGAAAGATTCTGTGTGCAAAATATTGAATGATTCAGAAACCATCAAAAGGGGAAGGGTGCAGTACAGCATCTCTGTGCCAAAAAATAACTTGCTGATAATCATTTTAGGAGATAACATATGATCAAAGCCTGACAGATAGAAGGAAGAAACCCAAGCTGTGTGAGAAGGCATTGGCAAGACACAAGGCTCCAGGAGTAGGTGGAATGCTCGTTGAGCTGTTTCAACAAACAAGCACCATGCCCATCTATGCCAAGGAATTTGGAAGGCAAAGACATGATCAACTGACTGGAAGAGGCCCACATAGGCACCCATTGCAAAAAAAGGTGATCCAGCAGAAGACAGAGATTATCAAAGAATATTAATATCACATACAAGTTAAATTTTGCTGCAGATAATTCAAAATCTTCTGCAGTAATAGTTTAACAGAGAACTGGCTGTAATTCAAACCAGATTAAAAAGAGGACTTGGAAGGAAAGATATCATTGATGATGTTCAATAGAAGTTGGCTAAAAGCAGATGATATCAGAAAGATGTTCACTTGTAATGTATTGTCTCTCCAGAGGCATTCAGCTGTTTACAATGTACCAAAATTTTATATAGTGTTGTGAAGAATGGGAAATCTCAAACAATTATGCTCATGGCCAATCTGATTCATTAAAAAAAGTACCACTTCCAAGTCTGTAAATCTTTAAGGGATTATATAGTATTATCTATCTCTAGGCAGAGTAGCTGGGAAATTTGAACCCTCGACCTTGTGGTTAGCCCTCTAATACTTAACAACATGGTGCCAGATGAAGCACTTACACTCTGTAGTCTAAAGGATTTCCTGAGTCTGAACCGAATCAATAGCATTTATGATAAATGTTAGAGTTAGCATGAAATGTCTCTGCTCTGTTACTATTTAGCAATGCAGGACAAGAAAAGTAAATGGAAGACACAGAATTCTAATAAAAAATAAGCACAAAGTCACAAAAAAGAACTATGAGAAGGAATAATTTACTTGCTTTTATGATCAATACGTACATTGACTACATTTGTACATTTATTGACATTTTCAAAACATCCTCCTTCTACTTAGGCCCTTTGTATCAGCTCCCCAGATTTCCCCTCCCTCCTCACCCCCTCCTTCCCTTAGAAATTTATAAATTATTATTATTTTGTCATATCATACACTGTCTGATATCTCCCTTCACCCACTTTTCTGTTGTCTAAACTCCAGGGAGGAGGTTATATGTAGCTCTATTTCCCGATCATTATATATAAATATATTCACCTATGTACATGCCTGTATTTAGAGCTCTATAAATGCTCTTTACCCCCAAGTTCTTTCCTCTAATTCCTTTTACTTTCCTCTTGCCCCACTATCATATTTAGTCTCCATTTGGGTTTTAGTGTTTTCTCACTGTTACATTACTCCTGATAAATCCCTATCAGGCCTCTGACACCTACCTTGTCACTGACTTTGAATCATTTGTTGTTCCCTTATCCCTGAGTTGTCAATACCACCTCCTTTCCCCCACCTTCCCATCTCCCATGTCCCCCAGAACCATCAGCCCCATTGTTTTCTCTTTTAGACTATTGTTTTAGCCTATCTCATCTAGATATACCTGCAGAGATAACAATATGTACAAAAAAGCCAATGGATCCTAAGATGAAGTGACCAAAGAAAATAAAATGATAACAACAACAAAAAACCCAATGTCTAAAAAATATTTAAGTAAGTAAAAATTTAAAATAATAGTAACAAAATAAAAACCTGTAAATAGTTCAAGGTCTGTTCGCTGACCTCCAGGAGTGGCCCCCAGTTGAATCCAATGGGGTGTCATACACTGGCTCAAAGTATATCCTTGGTACTCTCTAGGGAACTCCATGCTCTGTTGCATACCCTTATTGTTTTGCCATGGTGTGGTTGGGTCAGACAGGATACAATCTTGACCCTGCTTCTCCATTGTAGTCCCCATAGGGCCTTGGGTCAGTGAGGGATGTTGTGTTTTCTTGTGGGGCTGGCCATATGGTTCTCTCTGCACATTGGCTGTTCTGAGTGGGAATATCATCCTCAAGGGTTGGTGGGCCAGGATGCACTCCACTCTTTCTTCCTCCCCTTTCATTTGTTCTCACATGCTCTGGTCAGGTATGTCCCACATCCCAAGCTGCAACTTCTTGTGAAGCACTTTTGTAAAATAAAAATCCTTGGGTTCATAATTAAAATAGTTCTTCTTTGCTCTAGTGGGTTTAACATGCAAATAATTAAGCATAGCTGTTAGCAAATTTAATCTGAATGTGAATAACTCAACTAAAGCTGGGCCAAATTTAATAAGGTACACTCAGGAATTATGTGTTAATCAAATAAGTGTCAATTATGAATGGAAGAGAGAGATACTTTCTATTTCTGCTCAACTATTAATGCTTAAAAATTAAGGATGCTAAAATTAAACTTCCAAAGTTATCAAAAGACTACTACATTTTAATATCAAAACATTACTTGGAAAGCAGCATAAAATACATTTTTTTGGTCAACCATTATTAATGCAGCATTTTCCTGGTGACCAGAATATTGCTGATGTGTGGTTGATGACATGTAGGAATGCCAATGGATTAGATTGTGCTGCTATGCACACCTAGGATGAGCAGTTCAATCCCACCGTTGACACTGTGGGAGGAAGATTAGGCTTTCTGCTCCCATACAGATACACAACCCAGAGATTTACAGGAGAAGGTCTACTTGTCCCATAGGTTCACAGAAATCAGGGCTTAACAGCAGGGAGTTTTGGGAAAAAATTTTAATTTGATGCTATCAGAATACATTTTATACATTTTATGCTTTGTAAATACACACACACACACACACTTTCAAAATATGAGGGAAAAAGCATTACCAATGCCTCTGTGACATCTTGCTTAAACCCAATCTGAAAGAAAATCAGTCCTGTTCCCTTCAGAAGGAATGTATCTAAAGAATAGTTCATTTCCAACCCAGGGGGAGGGTATTGTTTATGTCTCCACAAAAATGGCAGTGTAAGTGCTGACCAACTTACAACACACCAAACCCTTGTGGTAACATCACCACATGGAGCAAATCATGAATGGAGAGGTCTAGAGGGCCAGCCCCAATCAGAGCCAAACACTCCCTCCACCCCAAAAGTATGTGTTACAGAGGACAACACTAAACTTACAGGATGGGGAGAGGGGCTGACCTTTCCCACCCATTCAGAAGCAGACCAAAATGTAAAAAGATAGAGTGGGGGACTAGACCCTATACTGGCACCAAAACCCTAAGGATAGCAGTCCTGCATGGAGCTGCTAAGGCACAGAGAGGACGGTAGGGTTGACAACAGCTTGAGACATGATGCCTCCTCCCTGGAGCATGCTGTGATAGAGGACAATAATGAGGGCACACAGTGGGGAATGAGTCTGGTCTGATCACCCCCACAATGGGTCAAAGCAAGAAGGGAACATAGTAGATCAGCAATGAGAATGAAGTCAAGCCACAACTCCTCTGAGGAACTTACCTAATAGATCCCAGGCTAGAAATGGCAGTTCCTGGAACCCTGCAGGACCGGTATGGAGGTATTAATAGAGATCAGTGGACAAACCCGGAATTATGTACGCTTTTTCATTTTTTTGTTTTTGTTGATTTCTTTTCTTTTTTTTTCTCATTTATTTAATTTCCCCCCCCTCAGTTATTGTGATTTTGCCTGCTATCAATATAAGATAAGGATGGGAAGCAAGCCTGAGGAGAAAGCAATGGGACTGACAGTTCTAGAGGGACCTGTGGGCTGGGGGGTGAGGAGGAGGGAGAAAGGGGTGGTGAGCAAACACCACCATAGAGAGGGGAACAACTAGGGGATTAAAAGCAACAATCAGAAGGATATAGAGATTCCAGGGGTGTTGGAGCAATAGCAAGCTAGCTGAGAGGAATTCCTGAGACAAAAGAAGGGCGAGTGTGATGATGGGACAGGAGGAAGGCAAAAGGAAACCGAGGAAAGGTCTAGGAATCAAAGTTATGGATAGAAGTATAAACATAGATGGGCACTTATGTAAATGTATTAATTTATAAAAATAGAGGTTTTGGCCTATGTACATATAATTTTATGGCAATACATTGAGTAAGTGGACAGACTTGGGTCCTCTGCTCAAGTCCTCCCTCAAAGCAAGGACACTGTGTTCTGACAACGTGGCATTCGGCGGTACTCACCTTCCTGACAGGATTGCTGTAGACAAAGTGGGTGCATACACAAATGTGGTGAAGAAAGCAGATGGTGCCCAGCAATCCAAAGATTTAGCATCTGGAGTCTTAAAGCCCTGAAGTTAAACAAGCCACCATCTAACAGAGAAGCAACAAACCTACATAGAAATAACAAACCGACCTGTATGATCATGAGGTGTTGACAGAATCCATTAAAAGGCACCAGAAGACCCCAAACAAACAAGAAAAAACATATTGTTGAGAATAAGGGGACTGGAGCAGAGACGCCAAACTCATCTTTAGACAATGGGACAGCCCCTAGCAAAAGGGTCACAAGGAAGGGATAAGTCCACCAGGGTGCAGTCGAGCACCCATGAAACACACAAGATTCCTCTGGTTCTTTGAGATTTCTTCACTTCCCACTTTCACACTGGTTCTCAACCTTCCTAATGTGGTGAACATTTAATATAGTTCCTCATGTTGTGGTGACCCCACAATAAAAAAATATATATTTTTTACTGCTACTTCATGACTGGAATTTTGTTACTTTTATGAATCAGGTGACCCCTGTGAAAGGATCATTGGACCCCCATAGGGATCGTGACCCAGAGGTTGAGAAACACTGCACTATCATGACCCCAGTCCTGCCTTTCAGTTCTGGATAGACCAGCGCATGTACACAGATACGGATAAGAAAGAGTTCAGGTCACATGGACTCCATACCAGATAAACTCCTCAAGAACAGAAATGGGAGTAGCGATATAAGGAGTGTAGGGGGGTGGTGGAGGGAAGAGTGAAGGAAGGGGAAACTAATCACAAGGGTCAATTAATAATTTGCCCACACCCAGGGTGATGAACAACAGAAACGTGGGTAGAGGAGGAAAGCAGTTGGTGTAAGATACAAAAATCATAACAATTTATATTTTCAAGGGCTTAGGAGGGTGGGAGGGAGGAGGGAATAAAGATGAGCGGATACCAAAGGATCAAATAGAAAGTATATGTTTAGAAAGTGATGATGGTCACTTATGTGCGAATATGCTTGACATGATTTGTGTATGGAATGCTATACTAGCTGTAAGAGCTCCCAATAAATTGATTTTTTTAAAGGGTAGTTCATTTGGGGCCTAGCCCCAATAGACGAGAGAGAGAGAGCTATAACTGGATAGGCTTATAACCACTAAAGGATATCATTAGCATTCCTTATGGTTATCAAGACAACTGACGTCACATTTTATGAAGGGAAGAAATACATTTTTTATGAATGGAGAATAGAGATACCCTTAACTTGTGAGTTATGGGTTTCTGTGTACACAATCCCATCACTTCATACCACTTACAGACAAGAAACATTTCCATTGACAGAGATAGATAATCGAGGGTATGTAAATAAATCATTGAATTGGGATCCTGAACTTTTGCAGAAGAATCACGCTGGGAGCTTAACAAAAATGAATGCCAGTAGATTGCTGTCAGGAGAGACCAGTCTCAGGAGAAAGGCATCATGTCTAGAAGAGCAGAGAGACCGTGAAGAAGAGGAAAGCCTTCAGGGGGATGGATTGAAATCGCAGCTGCAGCAGTGAGCTCAGCACAGGAAGAGTTGTGTGGAGGGCGCAGGGCCAGGCCGTGTTTCTTTCTGTTGTGCATAAGATTATGTTATGGGCTAGAACCAACTTAATGCCACCTAAGAACGACAGCAACATCAGAGCCCCACCCCCAGTGATGCCAAGTCAGTAGACTTGAGATAAAGATGGAGAATTTTTATTTTCAAAAGACAATTCAAATGACTCTAAGTTTAATTGACTAACAATGTCCTCTCTAGGTATAAAAACATACAGACACAACTCCTTCAGGTATAAGATGCAAGAGAATAAGAACAGGTATCTCTTTGGGGGAGAAGTAGCAAGCTAGATTGGAATCTATTTAGTTTATTTTTTCTTTCAACAAATATTTAGGGCTGAGCCCCGGTGGCGTAGTGGTTGTGCACAGGACTGCGGCCCACTGGGATGGAGGTTCAATTCCAGCAGTGGGGCTGGGCCTCCTACTCCCACCACTGGAGAGCAGTGATGCCCCCCCCCTCCAAAAAAAAATAAACAAAAAATATTTATTCCACTTATATGATATACTTAACTAGACATGTAACAATGAGCAAAATAAAACTCAACTTTTACCCTCCTGAGTAGAGATATGTATATGTATAGATATTAGATCAGAAATCCTAAGAAAATATTATTTTTGATTCTTACCCTGAAAATGGGAAGATATGTAGGGGGGATGTATAATTTAAATTCATCCCGTTAGAGCTGGGATTCTTCTAACTCTACCTACCCTGATTCTAATTGTGCCTAATTATACCATGCAAGTTCTGGTTTTGCTGAATGTAAGAGAGTTTACAAGGCAAAGAGTAACCATATTTGCTCAATCTGTGCCATAATTTGTGTGTGTGTTTAACCAGTTGTTACTAGAGTCCAGTTGGTTATGATCTTGTATGTATCAGAATAGAAGTGTGTTTCCTGGGGCTTTCAGTGACTGTTTTTTTTTTTTAATTAAAAATCATTTTAGTGGGGCTCATACATCATTTTTGTTTTCATTAGTTTTCTTTAATTTTTCAGGCTTCCCCCCAATATTCTTCTCTAACCTTTTGGTTAGCTAGCAATGCGTTAATTGTTTACAAGACCGAGTAAATTTGTTATGAGCTCTATTTGCACATAAATGTAGCTGGTTCATCTGAATATCTTTACTCAACCTCTACAATGCACTTCCTGGGTAGTATTGGTTATTTTCATTATGAGAATTAGTGGTACAATTAAAATGTCTTCAAACATACTTAATAGATGCTTTCTGAGTCATGATATTATATATGCTAAATTCTTTATATAGATTATTGACATTTATATCTAAAATTTGTAACCACCAATCACTCTATGAGAGAAAAATGAGGTTTTCTACTCCCATGAAGAATTACTGTCTTGAAAATTCACAGGGACAGTTCTACTCTGTCTTCTATGGTCGCTCTGAATCAGATATGACTTAATGACAATAAGTTTTATTTATTTAAACTTCCTAAATCATTTAAATTGGAGGTTTCAAAAGAGTGGATACCTAATCCTGGTAATCGTTTTTGAAAAATGTGATAAAGGTCAATGTTCATGGATGATATGAAAAATGTGAGCATTATAAAAATAAGTTGGATGTATATTTTCTAAAATAAATTTATTATAATAATAATTTTATCTGTGGCAATAATTATAATATTGAGTCATGGAACTGCATGATGACCAAAGTTTCAGTACAACCAATGAATTACATTAGTGTAAGGGTAAACATTTATAATGCATGCCAATAACCTAATTTGAAACTCCACTTCCCAAATTGTTATTTTTAAGTAGCATTAAAAGAAAGCAAAAGCATAAGTGGTCACATTAGGTTGAGAAGCACTTAAAATACTTGTCTGAGGTTTATTGGTAAGTTATGAGAATATTTACAAAGTGAACATCTACTTACTGCTGATCATGTGCCAGAGATAGAACTACATGCTACACTGGAATGACCTCACTTGAACCTTCCATAAAGGATGACTAGTCATTCTACTTATAAAATGTCTTAATTCAACATAACTGCATGTGAAGAAAAAATACACTAAACTACTGTATTAGGAAAATCATTATATAATTGATTAACCATAATGAACGTATTATTTATGCTAGATTTCAAAATTAGAAAAGACATTTTCAAGGTTATATTTGTTTGCTGAATTAATATCAAAAGTTTTTTTTTTTTTTTAGTCTAGTTTTAGTATTCACAACCAATGAATTCACTATTCTAAGCTAGGCAGACACAAGTATCTCAAATGGAAAATAACTTTCACTATAAATAATGTTATAATTTTCCCTTTAGCTACATTAGAAACAGATTGTAACTTTCTCTTAGAAAAATTAAGTAAGGGGCTCCCTCGTTAGTTTATTGCTTTTGCTTTCATTATGGCCACTATTATTCAACAACCTCATGGCATTTATTAAGTAACAGATTGAGACCATTCAAGCGAGGCCCCTGCAAGTTCATTACTGTCGCTTGGAGATGAGCGATCTCGAACAGAGTGGCACACACGACTAGTATGTGATAAGACCCTCTGCCTCCATGAGCTGAACTTGACAGCCAATGACGGGTAAGATCAGGAGCACTCTTTACCAACCTAAGACAGGCCATGGTGACATTAGAAGGCCATTGACCGATGACGGGTAAG